>JANZXU010003454.1:0-92046 GCA_027576215.1 Amissidens hainesi | reverse complement strand
CCTTTTAAACCTTGAATACCTTGGTCACCTTTATCACCTTTTAAACCTTGAATACCTTGGTCACCTTTATCACCTTTTAAACCTTGAATACCTTGGTCACCTTTATCACCTTTAAGTGATGTTAACCATTCCTCTTGAGTTCCTGTAAATCCATTTTCTTTGGCAACCTCATAAGCATTTTTACCATCTTTTATGTTTGATAATTTATTGTTAACTTCAACAATTTTGTTGTCTACTGCAATTATTTTTTTATCCATGATTGGCAGTTTAGTATCAACAATTTCTAATTTAGAATCTATTTGAGTTAATTTATTATTAGATTCTATTAAAATATTATTTGCTTCAGATAATTTACTATCTATAATTGGAAGCTTTGCATCAATCTCTTTTATTTTTTGATCTACTTGTATCATAAGTTTAGTAATTATACCAAACTCATTAGAGGATTGAATAACTCTATCATTTTCTAAAGATTTATCAACACTAAAAACTAATTTTGGAGAAACTAATTTTTCTTTTTTATTAGCAGAGTTTAAAATTAACTCAAATACACATTTACCTTCTTTAGCTACAGATTGGGTAGTAAGTAAGAGTTTTACCCCACCATTTGTAGCATCAACAACTTCACAATCATTCATAACCAATAAACCATCTGGTTTTTCTATGACAGAATAAACAGTATAACCTGTTAAATTCATAGGTTCATTGTCTATTGTTAGTTGAATTAAAATTATACTTGTATTCAAATCTTTACTTGAATATACTGCTTGGGTATCTTGTACCAAAGTAAGTTTTTTCATGTCTAAAATAAAAGGATAAATTCTATAATTATAAGACATATAATTTTTTCCTTTCTTTATAATATTTTTCAGTTTATAATTAAATTGATATAGGAAGTACATCGTATGTTTTTACATATAAACACCTAAAAACTTTTGCTTAACTATATCAAATTGAAGTATCTGAATGTATATAAGAAAAAATCCATGTAGTTTTCTTTCTCTACATGGATTTTTACTATAAAACTTTAAATAAAATTACAATTTCATCTTTATTTTTTCTTTAGATTATCATCAAATTCTTTTTTTACAGATTTAAATTCTTTGAACAAATCACCACCGTAAAAAGCAAAAGCACTACCTATAACTCCTGTGATAATCCCATCTTTTGTGGGATTTATACATAAAGCTATGATAGTGCCTATAGCTATACAAATTATAGCTTGGATGCTTTCTTGAATAGGTGGTCTGTATCGATTTACTATTAATTTAATTGTTAGAACTATAATAATTAGTTCTACTAAATCTTTTACTGGAATCATGACTTTTCTCCTTTAAAACTTAGAGAACCCTCCGTTGTAGCGAACAAATCCAGACTTAGTATTTCTTCCTTTATTTGTTGAATAAACAACATGAAGCACTCCATTTTCTCTATATATTGGAGTCGCTTTTTCCCATGCATTTAATAGTCCAATTCTATTTGTACATGAAGAAGTTTCATATACAGGCTCTGAAGTTGAACCATTTTTGTATTGGTCTTGATACATATAATTTATACAATTAGTGGCATTTGTAGCATACTCAGTTCTACTACCCTTTGGAGTAGGATAGGTTACTTTTATTAATTGTTTACTATAACTTACATCTAATATTTTCACCTTATCTCCAATATCAATTCTTCCATTAATTTTATTTCCATGTGAATCTCTAGCATATAGAAAATCGTTTATAATTTCTGCATTAGAATTTATATTGTCATTTCCTGTAGATGGTGGTGGAGTAGGTGTAGGAGATGGATTTGATACATTAGAACTAGAGCCTGTAATGGCTTTAACTATTGCATTAGCTAAATCATTTCCATTATACCTATTCATATCAGACCTACTATCAACAAAAGAACATTCTATTAAAACACATGGCATTTTTGTTGCTCTTGGAATATATAAATTTCCAGTTTTTATACCTCTATTAAAATATCCTAATTTAGATATTTCTGAGCATATACTTCTAGCATATCTTTCGGCTTGTCCCCCAAAACCACTAATCCAACATTCTACACCATGTCCTCCACCTGCATTAAAGTGAATACATAAATGTAATTTGGAATTACTACTATTAGCTTGATTTACTCTGTAAGATAAAGATGCATTTACACTAGAAAATCTTTTGTTCCAAGGAGTACAATCTTTGATTGAATATCCTAAGTTTTTCAATTTTGTTTGTACTAAATTCCAAACTTCTTTAGTAAGATTATCTTCAAATTTATAACTATTTGCTCCTCTGTCTGGAGAACAATTATGACCTGCATCTCCACTTATTAAACTTCCTTTTGAAATCAAATAATCACCCCTTCATAAAATAAATAAGATGCTTAAAAAAGCATCCTATTATTCGTCTACATTAGGCAATGTTACTGGCAATGTGTCTACTACATTGTAGATAAATGGCATTCCAGCATTCATTGCTTTTTCTCTACACTCTTGAAAAAATAAATTTATTTGTGATTGAAAAGCATCTAAATTTTTTTCAATCACATCATATCTCTCTATAACTATATTAAAAGATATTTCTTTTTTAGTTGTTAAATAAAAATGTGCTAAAGCTATTTGAATTTGATTTCCATCAATATCCTCAACTATAAAAGTTTTTGTAGCTGAGGATTGATTGTTGTCCATATATTGTAAATTACTCATTTTTTAAAATCCTTTCTTATACTCTAAATTGCCCTGTTAATTCGACCACAGTATTATTTTCAAATTGAATATAGTTATTCGCATTAGTATTATAAAAACATAAACCATCCCCACGAACCAATGCTTGTACTGCATTACTTGGCAAAGAGAACCAATTTGAAGCACCTCTAGATAAACTACCTATAGTTCCATATGTGTTTCCATTTACATCACAAACGTATATACTTCCTGTAGAAGCACCATGTGAGTTAGATTTTCTTTGCAACCAAACTCTTCCTGTTATTCCACTAATGTTTGTACTTGTTTTGCACCAATCTACACAATTTATGTCGCAATGTCCACGCCAATCACCATAACCAGAGTTCCAAGAACCTTGGTACATTATTCCACTTTTCCACCCTTCTGCCCTACGGAAAGACCTATAATTACCTCCTGCAAAAGTATTTGTCATTGTCTTAATAACCGTTGATGGAGGTGTTGTTCCATTTGCACTTTGATGTTGAGAACTTGCTCCATCATGAATAAAACCACCACCATCTTGTCTAATTTTTCCACTATTGCTACTTTGTGGGCAATAACTACCAGAAGAGTTAGCAACACCACCCCACATACAAGCACCAACGGTGTTGTTATTAGAGCCGATACAATTGTAGATTGTTACGTTAGAAGCTGATTGAACAACAACAGGACAGTTAGTATTAGAAATATCACATCTATTTATTTCCATTTTACTACTTTGAGCAAGTAAAAAGTTTTGAGTTTTATTATGAGTAGATTTAAATCTTAAATTATTAACAACAACATAATTACTTCCTAAAACTTTAACTCCATAATCACTTCCTGTGGTTTTTATTGTTAGACCATTTCCATAATTAGAACTACCAGCACTACCATCTATTATTATTCTGCAATTACAATAACTAATACGAATACTTCCAGTTAAAATACAGTTTGGATGAAAAGACAATTTTATTGTTCCAACTCCACTAAAACCTTGTAAGTGAAAATCTTCATAGTATTGTCCATTAGCTATATTTATAGTCACCATTTGCCAATGTCTAAGAACAGTTCCTTCTTCTCTCCAATTATCCAATGCACTTTGTATTGTAGCAGCACTATTAGAAGAAGAAGAACCACTTTTATTTCCACTACCATTCGCTGAAACATATAAGTTTGGTGAACCAAATGGTACATATTTTTGGATCATGCTACAAGTAACATTATCTATTTGTAAATTGGAGAATGAACCACCATCACTTGTTCCAAAATTAGCGATTACTCTACTATCTTGCTTATTTACTATATAGACTCCATCGTGACTCATTTGAGTATAAGTGTCAGAATCGTTGTGTTCCACCCTAACCCCTTCTGTGTCTATAGTAGTTGTCCCAGTGTAATTTTCGGTTGGATGTGGTGACCATGCCTTTTGAAGTTTACCTTCTACTAACATTATTTCTCCAAAAAAGATTGCTCCTTTAGAATGTCCACTTTTTACACCATTATTATCCACTCTTATAAATCCACTATATATATCAGAGTGAGTTTCAAAAGTGAAACTTACGGTTTTAAAATCTCCATGATGTATTGAGTCGCCATGACAAAAATAATGCCTAGTATAATCTGTTTCCTTAGTATCTTGCCTTTTTTTATTAGATGCTAAAACAAACAAGTCTATTCCTGTAGCATCTGTTCCAACTTGATATTTATAAGTGATAGTATAATAGGTTGAAGGTTTCAAAGCGAAGGTGTAGGAGTAGGCGTATTTTTCACTACTATAACCATGTCTTAAACAAAAACAAGCACCATGTTGAAAATATTTTTTAGTGGTATCGTTAACTATTTTTACTAATTCAGTACCACTATCATTATGCCAAAACTTGTTATCATTGTTTAAAGCATTTGAATTCTTTAAAATATTAGAACCACCTGCATGGGTTACTATTGCTTGAAATTTATTTTTATCTTGAGTTAAATTAGTTATTTGAGTTTCAGTATACACTTTTAAATCTTTTAATTCTTTTAAAGTATCAAAAGGTGAAGGTTGCCACTCAGAAGCTTTATTTCCCGTTTGTAGTTGAACATAAAATACATTTATAGTTCCTATATCTTCCATAGCAAATCTAATAAAATTGTGGTTTCCGTTAACACTAGGTGTGAATTTAAAGTTAAATTCATTATAACCTTGAGGAAGTGTAACAGGTGAGCCAAACACATAATTTGTGGTATCTCCATCGCATATTTGAAATGTTACGGTCATATGTCTATCTGTCCATATTAAACCACTAAGCATGTAATCTTTGCCTATTTCAAACTTAAATTGTCTATTGTATAAAGAATCGTTATATAAAATACACCATCCTCCAGTTTTTTTACAACTCAAACCTGCTCCAGATAAAGTATCATTTTTACCTTTATCTATATAAACTTCTCCACTTGTAGAACCACCACCAACATTTTTATTCCAACACCTCAAATCTTTTATATAACCAGAGTTTTCAATCAAGTTTAATCCACCTAAGTCTATATCCTCAATTTGATTTAAAACATCTTCTGGTGCTGGAGTCCAATCGGTTGCTTTATTACCTTTTTCTAATTTTCCTTTAGCTACCTTTATCTTCCCATTTTTTAAAACAAAATAATATACGGTCATATTCACATAGTCTTTATTTAAAATAATTTCTCTTTTAATATTTATCCACTGTTCTTTTTTAGTGGTGTGTAAAGGTATTTGAGAAATAACTTCCTGTACATTATCACTTTTTCTATATCCTTTGAGTTCTAAATATAGTTCTTGATGTTCATTAGAATATATATAAACCCAAGTAGATAACACAAGACATGTGTTTATAGTTAAATTTGGAGTGGTTATATTGGTTTGGACACCACACCAAACATTTTGAGTATTATTCGCACATGTTATTAAAACAGAATTTATATTTTCATAATCTTTATTTAAAATACTTATAGTACCACCATGAGTGTTATGTCTGTTCCACTCTTTAGCATCATTTGAAAAACTACTGTTAGGAATTAAATTTCTACTTCCTATTTGTAAGTTGTCTAATTTATTTGTAGTATCATTCAACTTATTATTTGTTTGAGTTAGAGTATGTTGAACATTGCCCACTGTAGAATTTATTTTGTCTTGTTCCACAACTATTCCAGATATTCTTTGATTAACGGTGGTTATTTGATTGTTAGTATGATTATTAGCATTATTTAACGCTTCATTTGCTTTTGCTTGTGCTATAAAATCCACTGCTTCATTTGTTCTTTTTGATAAAACTCCCAAAGCAGATGTATATTCGTTAGTTTTATTATTAATATTTTGCATATCCCCATCAGATACTTGAGGAGTTGATATTACAGAATTTATAGTATTGACTAGATTATCATGTTTAATATCATATTGATGTTTCGCATCATGTAAATTAGATTTAGCAGAGCCTGTTAATTTATTATTATTATATAAAACATTAAACTGATTAGTTAGATTTTCTCTATCAGTTTTTAATATTTTTAACTTTTCTTTTATAGCTATAATTTCACTAGAATCGAGTATTTGGTCTTTAAATGAGCCATTCATTGTATCTGTAAGGTTGTTTAGGTTACTATTTGTATTGTTTATATTGTTTTGTAAAGCTTCTTTTGCAGAATTTATAGCTTCAGTATATGAGTCTTTTGTATCTTGTACAGAAGGTTGCCATTCAGAAGCCTTATTGCCTGTTTGTAGTTGAACATAAGGAACAAAGATTGCTCCTACGGTTTGTAAGCAAAATCTTATTTGTGGTAGGTTGCCTACAATATTAGGGATGAAGTGATAATTAAATTTATGATATCCTTGAGGGTAAGTAAATTGTTCACTCATTACAACATTAGTCGAGCCACCATCACAAATCTGAATAGTTATTGTCATCTCCCTCTCTGTCCAAAGCATACCACTAAGCATATAATCTTTGCCTATAGTAAATTTAAATTTTCTATCCACTAGAGAATTATTATATAAAATACACCAACCACTATTATTTGTACACCTTAATCCTGCTCCAGAAAGTGTTCCATTCATACCTGTGTCTATATAAACATTACTGCCATCAGAACCTCCACCAATCATACCATCCCAATATCTAAGAGTTTTAATATAACCACTATTATCAACTAAGTTAGTTCCACCCACTTGGAGGTTGTTCAACTTATTACTTGTACTCTCTACTTTAACTTCCACATCACTTACTTGAGCAGTTATTCTTCCTACACTTGTTTCTAAAGTAGTTACTTTATTACTTACAGTGTCTACTCTATTTGTAACACCTGTTAAATTATTTTGTATATTAGTAGTAGTGGCGTTTAAATTAGAAACTTGTTGCTTAATTCCATCTGTTGTTTGTACAATTTCAGCTTTATTTTTACTAATCTCAGTTTTATTAGCAGATATTTTATCTCCCAACTCAGCTTTAACAGAATTAAATTCATTTTTAGTAACAGTTTGAGTTATTTTATCTTTTAAAACTACGATTTCAGAATTGGTTTGAGAAACCTTTTGATCCACAATAGAAACCTTATTGTTAGTATGATTGTTAGCACTATTTAATGCATCACTAGCCTTTTTATTTGCTATTGCATCTACTGCATTGTTCATTTTTTCTGATAATCTTGATAATGAACTAGCATATTCATTTAATTTATTTCTTACATTATTTCTTTCAGAGTCAGTTATTTGTTTATCTGAAATAGAATTATTAATAGTATTTTTAAGATTGGTATGACTAGCGTTATAACCGTTTTTACCGTCTAACAACTCTGACTTAGCATTGCCACTTAAATCAGCATTATTATATAAATTGTTATATTTTTTATCTAAATCTACTTTTTCTCTATCTATATTATGAATTTGTTCTTGAATAGCTAAAGCTTCTGCATTAGAAATTACAGAATCTCTAAATGAAGAATTCATCGTATCACTCAAATTACCAACAGATTGAGAAACAGAATTTATATTTCCTTGTAGTTGGTTTTTAGCAGTATTTATAGCTTCTGTGTATGAGTCTTTTGTGTCTTGCTCTGAAGGTTTCCAAGAACTAGCTTTGTTTCCTTCTTGTAATTGAACATAAGGGACAAACATTCTACCTATAGTTATGAAACAAAATCTCACTTGGTTTTCATTACCAACCGTAGAAGGTGCAAAAGAAAATTCAAATTCAGTATATCCTGTTTTGAAGTCATATCTTTTATAAGCAACTTGACTATTGGAGTTACCATCTGCTATTTGTATATCCATAGTTATATTTCTATCACACCAAATATAACCACTTAAAGTGTATTTTTTAGTGGTATCAAATTTAAAACCTCTAGCCAAAAGAGAACCATTATATAAAATACACCACCCACTACTGTTGGTACATTCCAAACCTACACCAGATAAAGTGCCATTTTTTCCAGTGTCTATAAACTCATTACCACCTACAGAGCCACCACCGATTATCTTTGCCCAATGTGTTAAATCATCAACATAACCACTATTATCAATTAGGTTAGCACCACCTACTTGGAGGTTGTTCATAGTTGTTTCTAATGTGGTGGTTTTTGTTTCAACTTCAGAAACTTTTAAAGAAATTTGGTCTTGTAAAAGTTTTAATTCTGATGTTGCTTTCTCTAATTTTTTAGTTACAATTGTAACTTGTCCATCGGAATATTTATTACTAGATGTAATAGCATCTTGTGATTTTTTGTTAGCTATAGAATCTATTGCTTCATTGATTCTTCTAGATAAAGTAGCTAAACTTTTTGAATAAGCCGATGTAGCATCATTAACTTGATTTTTTTCAGCAGGTGTAGCTTTTCCATCTGCTATAACATTTTGGATAGTTTGTTTTAAAGTAGCATGTTTGCCATTATAATCTGATTTTGCAGATTCTAAATTACTTCTGGAAATTCCTGTTAAATCAGTATTATCATGAAGAACTTTTACTTTAGCATCTATATCTTGTTTTTCTTTGTCAAGTTGTTTTAGGTCGTTACCTATAGCAATAGCTTCTGCTTCTGAAATTACACCGTCTTTAAATGAGCCATGTAGATTATTTTCCAGTGAGTTTAGAGAATTACTAACATCATTTATTTCCGTTTTTAATTGTGCTTTGGCTTCATTTACTTTGGCTATAGCTTCTGCTAGTGTATTGTCATTTTTTTTAGTAGCTATAGCATCTATTGCTTCATTTAATCTCTGACTTAATAAACTAAGTGCTTCCCCATATAAATTAGTTTTGTTGGTAACATTAGTATTTTCTGAAGGAGTTATTTTTTTATCTGCAATAGCACTGTTAATTGCATTTTTTAAGTCTGTGTGTTTTGCATCATAATCTTTTTTAGCATAATAAAGATTTGTTTGAGGGACTCCCTCTAAAGATGGGTTTCCATAAATGCTAGTGTATTTCTTGTCAACATCCTTCTTTTCTACATCTAAAGATTTTAAATTTTCTTTTATAGCTATAGTTTCTGCTTCAGACACAATTCCGTCTTTAAAACTTGTCTTAATCTCATTGTCTAGGGATGATAAATTGTTCCCAACTTCAGTTATTTCCGTTTTTAATTGTGCTTTAGCTTCATTTACTTTAGTTATAGCTTCTGTTAAAGTTTCATCTGCTTTTTGGTTAATTATAAAATCTATAGCTTCATTCATCCTTTGAGAAAATAAAGAAAAAGAAGTAGAGTATGAAGAAGTTAAATTATTTATATTTGTTTTTTCTTGGTCGGTAACTTTTTTATTGGCTATAGCATCTTGGATTGCCTTTTTTAAGTTAGTATGAACGGTGTCATAAGAAGTTTTGGCACTTGATAGATTTGATTTAGCAACACCTGTAAGAATAGGATTATTATATATAGACAAATATTGCTTATCTAAATCCATCTTCTCTTTATCAAGTTGTTTAATATCATTTTCTAGCATCATTGCTTCTGTTTCAGAAATTATCCCATCTTTTATAGCACCATCCACATCTAAAATAAGGTCATCAATTCTATTATCAACATCAACTATCTCTGCTTTAAGTGATGTTTTAGCTTCATTAATTTTAGTTATAGCTTCTGCTAAAGTATTGTCAGATTTTTGAGAAGATATAAAATCAATTGCATCATTTAATTTCTGAGAAAATTGACTTAAACTTTTTCCATAGGCAACCATTTTGGTGTCAATATCATTTTTTTCCTCTATGGTAGCTTTTTTATCAGTTATAGCAGAGTTGATAGAATTTTTTAAAGCTAAACTTTTAGTATCAACATCTTGTTTAGCATTATATAAATTAGTTTTAGAAATTCCAGATAAAAGATTGTGATTATAAATATTGGTATATTTACCATTAACATCTTCCATTTCTTTATCTAATTGTTTAATTCTTTCTGCTATGCTTTTACATTCACTCTCAGAAAGCACACCATCTTTAAAAACGGTATTTATAGTGTTGTCCAAATCCCCTAATGAATTATTAACATCAGTAATTTCTACTCTGAGGTCACTTTTGGCTTGTTCTATTTCTTGTAAAGCTTGTGCCAAAGCACCTTGAGTTCTAGTTGTAACAATAGAATCTATTGCTTCATTCATTCTCTTTGATAAAAGAGATAAGGAAGTTGAATAAGCTTTAGTTTTATTGTTTACATCTGCAGATTCCTGTGGTGTGGCTTTCATATCTTCAATAGCTTTATTAATAGCACTCACAAGTTCTGTGTGTTTAGTTTCATAATCTTGTTTCGCTTGGTAAAGATTATGTCTAGCACCAGAGGTTATATCTGCATTATTATAAACACTTAAATATTGTTCATGTAGGTCTAATTTTTCCTTCTCTAATTGTTGAAGATTATTTTTTATAGTGATAGCTTCTACTTCTGAAATTACACCGTCTTTAAATGAGCCATGAATCTGGTCATTAAGATTACCTAGTGCAGTATTGGTTTCAGTAATTTCCTTTTTTAACTCAGTTTTTGCTTTGGCAACTTCTTCAATAGTTTTTTGGTTAACTTGAGCAATTGTTTCAGTGAATTTTTGGTTATCAACTTTTAACTTAATTTCATTGTCCAAAGCTATTATCTGACTTTTTTGAGTTTCTAATTGCTTTTTATTGTCTGTGATTAAGTTCTTTTGAGTAGATAATTCAACTTCTAAAGTTCTATCTCCTACTTGAACTACAGTACCAGCTATTAGTTCAGTTCCATCAGAATTGATTGTTCTAATAACAGAGTTGATATCCAATTTATAACCTTTAATGTTGGCATCATCGGCTATTTTGTTATCGTCTACTGCTCCAGATGTGATTCCAGCGTTATGAACTCCTTGCTCGTCTAACATTATAGTTTGTCCATCTTCTCCACGAACTACCAAACCATATTTAAAAGTTTCGCCCTTTCTATATTTTCCAAGAACAACTCTATTGATTTTGTTAAGTGCATCTGTAGTATCATGGACTAACACTTGATATCCTGTAATTTCAATCTCACCATCTCTACTAGCGACTTTTACCAAAGATGTATCTACTGTTCCAGATTTAATTTTATTTGCATTTAACTCTGAAATTTGTCCACTACCAATTGATGCTTCACCAATTACTCCACTTGCTCCTGTAATTGTTCCTGCTTGAATCATATCGGCAGTTATGTTTCCTGCAAAAATATTATCAATTCTTGCTATATCGGCGAACAAATTTTCGAATTGACCTGTTAAACCTTGAATAAAAGTGGCATCAATTTTATCTGCAGTAATTGAACCTGCCACTATTTTATCAGCAGTTATAGAATTTGCTTGAAGCTTGTCCGTAGTTATAGAATTCGCTTGAAGCTTGTCCGTAGTTATACACTCCGATATAAGGTGGTCTGTTCGAATTGTGTCTTGATAAATTTTGTCACCATCCACTGCCCCGTCTTGAATGTCCTCATTCCCTATTGGAAATTTATTTCCTATGGAATCATCAACATATCCCTCTAACATACCTGCTAATTTTCTCATTTCGTCAGTAATATTAGATTTAACTTCTATAAAATTAGTTAAAGTACATTTATTTGATTGTGGATCAGTGAAAGAAGTTTCAAGTTTTGCAACTCTTGCCATTAAATTTATTGGTGGGTTGAATGCATTATCCACTATTGCTACAGTATCACCTATAGCTACATTGTTCCAATCTTGACCTAAAAGTTCTCCTAATAAAGCTACATCAACTTCATATGTAACTTTTGGGTTTTTGGTTTTTTGTAAAGTTTTATATGTTTCTCTCAAAAGTTCCTCTGGACTTGTAGTTTCAAATTCAAAGACTCCTATTATATGATAACCATTATGGTTGTACCTATTAAAACTTTCTTTATCTGCAACAAAATCTTGTCCTTTTGGCTTATCAATCCCTTCTACAACTATATCTTTAAAATCTATACCATCTTTTCCTCTGCCAATTAGAGCAGTGTATAATTCTGTACTGTCAATAGTTCTTTGAATAGAATCTATGTCTTGTCCAAATTCAAATCTTTTTCCAGTAACCTTTCCTCTAAATGTATAAACATTAATAATTTTTCTAGAAATTCTACCTTGATTTATTTCTACAGAAAATTCTAGTTCAACTCCAAATTTTCCTAATGTATTTTGAATGATTTCATAAACACTAGCATCTTCCAATTGCAAATCTAAAGTAATTTGATTTAAAGGTAAACATCCTACATTCCATCCAGTATCTTGTAAAACTGTTTCCATGAATTTCTTTAAAGTACATGAATTTATAGTAGTTTTTCTAAAAACTTTATTTATAAGTTCTAAACCAGCACATTCAGAATACACTGTTGTATATATAGCATCTTCATGAGATTCTTCGGTTCTCATAATTTGAAATAATTTATAATCATTATCTATTTTAAAAGCTACAAAATTTCCAACTAATAAAGACCTAGCGACTTCACCTTTAGCTGGAGTTGTGAAAACAAAAGTTTCTGCACCTGTGGGTAAATCTTGAGTTAAAATATCGTCAAAAAAAGGTGGAGTTTCAAAAACCCCACCACTATTCTTAATTGTAGCTATAACTTTCTCTTGCCTATTTAAAATAAAAATCATATTTTATTTAATCCTTTCTTTAATCTCTTACTATATATAGGATTACAAATAAAAAGTGTAACACTTTTTTATAAAAATCTTGGTTGGAAACCACAAACTATATCTGCAGAAATATCGTCAGACCTACAAACAACTTGACTTCGCCCTGCAGGAATAGAGAAAAATTCAGTACCAATATCAATATTAGTTAGTATTGGTTTTCCATTTAAAGTAACTAATCCATTTTCAAAATTTATTTGAAGTTCATCATTAGGTTTAAAAATTTCTAAATTTTCATCTACCCCACTATCAGTTTTAGTGTTCAGCCTTTGAACATCTATGTGAGTTATAGTGGCTATACTCATAGGCTCTGCATTGTTCCTAGTTCCTATAAAAAATCCTAAATAATTCAAATCCCCTGTTGGATAGTCACTACTACTTACAGAATTTCCCGTAGCTAGAGTTTTAACTAAATTTCCATCCTTATATTTGGTTAAAGATATTGTCCATAAAAAAGTACCAGCACTATTTTTTTGTCTAGTAATTGTTGACTTACCTACAAAATCGTTCCATTCCCCGAATGAACCAGATGCTACTTCTTGAGTTCCGGTCACTTTTCCGTCATCATCTTTGATGTCCTCTTTTCGTGGGGGAGGACATTCTCTGTTATCTGCTACAACTATAACTCCACCTATATCTCCTTGAGGTTGTACATATTCATAAAAATTATTTGTATCTGAAACCATGATTTTAAAAAGTTTAGCACCATTTTGGTCATATCCATATATCTCTAAAATTCCCAATTGATTTTCTGCAAAGTCATTTTTAAAAGAAGATGACCTACCTGTTTTAGATAAATATTGCATAGTTGACCATCCCGTATGTCCACCATATTTAACTTGCCCCCATCCATTCTCAATTTTATAAACTGTGGTCTTATGACCGTATGGCATTGCAGTTAATTTTGAATAGTTTGTACCTTTTCCACTTCGAACATTTAGTCCACTTCTAGCAGAAACTCGATGTTCTCCATAACTTGCTGGAGGATTAGGTTCTTCTGGAGTAGGGGGAGTTGGTGGTACTGGAGGTGTTGGTGGCACTGTATGATTTTTACCTTCACTTGAAAAAACGAAATCTACAGTTACTTCAAAGTCGGTTATATTACCATTTATTTGTTTCTTAAAACCTGCTCCATTCCACATATTTTCCTGTCCACTTCCATAATTAGTACATACTATTCCTTGACCATTATATCCGACTCCATGTTGTCCTGTGGTTTTACGATTGCTATCTAGCAAGGATTCTGCTATGGTAGTAAATCCACTGCTTAAAGTACAATCATCACTTGTTACAGTTTCAGATGCTCTAGATGTAGTTTTAGTAGCATCTTTTGGTTTTCCTATTAGAACGGTTTCCCCTTTAGGATTAGTGCATTGAAAGAAACAAGCATTTTTTTTGAAGTTAACACCTATATATAAGTTTGTTTCAGCAGTACCTTCATTTTCTATAGTGAAAACTCCTCTATTATCTGCCAATGCACTTTGCCATTGCTTAGAGTATGCAAAAGGATTATGACATATAAACTCAATTTCTATATTTCCTGTGTTGCCCACCTTATCTAAGCTTGTTCCTCCATTCACCACTGCATACTGATAAAGGTTTGGCTCATCACTTATATAAAGTCGACTAGGTCTTTTTATATCTAAAACACCAGCTAACCTTCTAATTTTTTGCATATAATCAACATTAGAGATGGCTACCATAGCCACCTCCAATTTAATAATTTTCTCTTCATATGAATACCCTGTATAATATGATCCATGCATACTTGGTATTTTTTTATTAAAATTATCTCTTGATGGAAGAACTTCTCTAGTTACATTTAAAACTTTACAGTAATCACTAAGAATTTCTCCACCGAATTCTACTCTATAACTCATTTTTAAAAATGTCCTCCCAATCTTTTCTTCCTTTTACTAATTACATCAATTTCTTTTTCCATATATTTAGCTGTTGTTTTTGCAACAACTCTTCCATCTAGATTTATTGATAAATCAATATTTTTTTCTGTAGCTAATAGTTTTAATAATAATTCATTTTGCTTATTCATAGATTTTAATAAACCTTTTAAATCTTCATTATTATCTTTTTCTTTTGATTTTTTCTTAGGAATATTTTTAGGAGTAAAGAAACTACCTCCCATGATATACTTAGAAACATCTATTTTACTTCTAGACATCATATCTTCTAAATTAGGAACTTCTGGTGCAGGATTAGGATTTGTTACAGATAAGGCACTCGCACTAGAAACTGCATTTGATACTGCACTTCTTGCACTATTAGCCTTATTTTGTAGTTCATTTAATTTGGAAATTAATCTTGAAATTGCTCCTATAACTCCACCAAAACTAACACTATTAATATTAGATAATCTACTTCTAGCAGTATCTGCTCTACTTGCTGTTGTACTTAATTTAGAGTTAACATTGTTAATTCCATTATTCACATTACTCATAGAAACTCCTGCTACCTTATTCAAACTATCCCTTGCCCTATCTCCTGCTCTAGTAACATTTTTTAATTTACTTTCCAACTCTCGTAATTGAGATGAAGTTTTACTAAATGAAACTCTAGCAACATTATCTAAAGCAGATTTTGTGTTTCTAGCTGAAGAAGTTACAGATTTCAATCTTGAATTAGTTTGATTTAAATCAGAATTAACTTTTCCCATAGAGGTTGAGCCAACTCTTTGTAGAGCCGATTGAGTAGAAATTGCTGATGTTCTTACTGAGTCAAGACTTGCTTTTAGCCTATTAGCACTTCCTATGGTGTTATTAAAAGTTGTGCTTGAAACTCTTTTTAAAGCATTTGTAGTATTATTAGCAGAAGAAGTTACTTGTTGCAAACCACTATTTAAGCTTGTTAGTTGAGCAACTACATTTCCTAAATAAACTGAAGCTAACATATCTAAAGAAGCTTTTGCACTACTTGCTCCAGAAGTCAATGTAACTAACTCAGTATAAGCACTTGTTATAGAAGAAACTAAAGGACTTAAAGAAACTAAACCCATTGCACTAAAACTTGAATTTACTTGAAGTATAACTTGTTGTATTGAAGTTAGAGATGTAATAATAGTTTGAAAACTAGCCACTAATGGCTCTAAACTAACACTTCCCATAGTAGTTAAAGCACCACCAAGTTCTACTACCTTTCCATTTACATCACTAACTTTTAAAGCTAAATCACTAACAACTAAACCAACATTAGTCAAACTTCCTGTAGCTATTACACCTATAGACTCAAAAGTAGTTTCTACTGCTCCTGTTATAATGCTTGAATTAGAAACCCATGCTTGTACGAATGCATCTATAGCAACTCTACTAGCATTGTTCATTTGAAATTGAACAGCACCAAGATTTAGCAGTTCGTTAGTTGGATTTACATTACCCACACCTTCACCTAAGTTGGTATTCAAAGTGTTGGAAGCATTAGTACCAACCTCACCAGCATTTTGTACTATTTTTTCTCCACCGTTCGATACTGCACCAGCAGTTTCATTCATAACCTCTCCAGTTTTTTGTGGCAATTCCTCTGGAACTATTTTTTCTGTTATTTCTTCTTTGGTGTTAGGATTGACTTTTTCTCCTGTTTTACTATAGTTATCTGCTATTTGTTGTGAGCCTTGCTCACTAAGTTTTTCTCCTTCAAGATTAGTATTTTCTAGACCTTGTTTTAACAGATTGGCGAAGTTTTGCCATTGTTGTGGAGTCTTTAGATTTAAATTTTGTAAATTCTTCAGTATAACATTAGTTAAGTCAGCAGATAAATTACCACTATCATCTACTGCACCTTTTAATATTTGGCTCCATTCGTTGCTTGTTTCACTTAATTTTTGTACCGTAGAAACATTAAGAGTTGATAATGATTGGGAAATAGCTTCAGCAGATTGTTTTATCGTTTCACTTGTAGTTTGTCCTACAACAGATGCAGTATTTCTTAGAGTACCTTTTAAAACTTCCATCTCTCCAACGATTTCTCTGTTAGTTCCTTTTACAGTATTAACACCTCTATCTCCTGCTTCTTTTAATTTAGAAGCAAGTTCTTCTTTTAATTGTTCTAAAGGTATTCCTGCTTCTTTAGCCATAGCCTTTAAATTTTCATTTACTATTTTGGAAATTTCTTTTGTTTCCATATTTGTGGTATCTGTAATACCATTAAATAATTGTTGCCAAGTATCTCCTAAACCACTTAAGCTAGATATAGTGTCATTATCCATTTTTTTAAGCATACTAGCTATATTGTTGGCTACTGCTTCTGTTCCATTTTTAGATACATTACCTAATTCTTTTAACACTTCATTAGCTTTTTCACCAGATTTAACAACACTATCAGATAAATGTTTTTCAATCGTAGCACCAGCTTTTTTGAAATCTGCAGAAAGTTCTTCTGTTGTGGTTTTCCCAGCTTTTAACATACTATCTAAATTAGCTTTGAATTTTTTCTCCATCTTTTCGGCATCCATACCCTCGGTTATACCCTCGAAAAGCATTGCCATTGTATCTGAAGTACCACGAAGAATTTCAATTGACCTTTGGTCTATACCTTGCATTTGTGAAGCAAATTCACTACTAACTTGATCTAAATTATCATGAGTAACTTGAGGTAGTTTGTCCATAGCTGATTTAAATGCTTTTTCTACATTACCCATACCTTCTGTTGTCATGTTTTGTAGGTGTTTTATAGCCTTACCACTTTCACCTTTTATATTAGACCAAGCACGAGCAGTATTGTTTTCAATTTCTGCCCATCCCTCTCTCCAAATGTCATCAATGTTTTTGAAGTCACCTTTTAATAAAGCCATCAACATTTTTCCTAATGTTTTAACTAAAATAAGGACATTACCAAAAGTGAGTTGAACTCTACCTGCAAAAGTTTCTAGAATTAAAGCTACATACTCCCCAAAAAATCCCCACTTTTCTATAAGCCATCCTAAAACACTCTCATTTTCACCTAGTGCATAAGCAATAGTTCCAAGAGCAACAGCACCTATTGCCACCATAGCAGGTATACTAACACCAATTGCACTACCAAATAATGCTAATTTTCCTGTGGTAGCTGTTGTTCCAGCAGCCATAGTAGCTAAACCAGCTTTATATCTACCAAAAGCACCTATCCCCTTACCAATAGCACCTGTAACACTAGACATTCCTTGACTAAACATACCAATAGCCATCATTATAGGAGGAAACGCCATTGCAAACAA
This sequence comes from Amissidens hainesi, assembly GCA_027576215.1. Lineage (NCBI taxonomy): Eukaryota > Metazoa > Chordata > Actinopteri > Siluriformes > Ariidae > Amissidens > Amissidens hainesi. The sequence continues at coordinate 74,037 of JANZXU010003454.1, read as the reverse complement.
ACCTAACTTACCTATCAACTCTAATAATTTAGGGTTAGTTTCTTGCATTCTTTGAACCCAATCAGAAATTTTAAGAGCAACATCACCTATTTTTTGTGCTATGTCAACCATTGCTGGTGCAAGGGCATTACCAACACTTAATAAAAGGTCATTGATACTATTTCTTAGCATTTTAAATGAATAGACACCAGATTTCTTTATTTGATCCATCATTTTTTCTGTAACACCATCAGCATTTTGTATGGCGTTTTTAAGATTATTCCAAGCATCTTCATTGGTGTTCAAAATTGCTAACCAACCTTTTTGTGCAGTTTGTCCAAACATTTGAGTAACAATGGAAGCTTTTGTAACCTCATCAACACCACTTAATTTTTCTCTCAAATGCTCCATCGTACCCATTAAATCTAGTTGACCATCTTCAGTTTTTTGAACTGAAATACCATACTTCTCCATAGCCTGTTTTGCTTGTTTCGTAGGTTTGATTAACCGATTTAAGCCTGTTGAAAGGCTTGTCCCAGCCATACTTCCTTTAATTCCAGCATTTGCCATTGCTCCAATTGCAACCGATAAATCATCAAAATCTCCACCTGTAGAAGCTACCGTACTGGCACAATATTTGAGAGTTTCTCCCATTAATTCCACATTTGTGTTACTATTTGTAATAGTAGCACTAAAAATGTCGACCATGTATTCTGCTTCATTAAAATCTTTACCTGCATATTTAGCAGAATTACCAACTTCTTTTAAGTGTTTATCAAAAGGTGTCATGGTATCCGTAACAATATCTGTTGCTAATCCTAAATCAATCATTCCAATAGAAGCTAAATTAAGCATAGGTATCATAGAATCGGTAGCAGTTGTCACATCAACTCCAGCCATTCCAAAATATTCATATGCTTCTCCAACTTCTTTAGCACTATACTCGGTTGTTTTAGCGAACTCCCTAGTCTTCTCAGATAACATATTAAACCTTTGTTCCATATCACCAGATGTAGTTCCAAACACTGCATTGGTTTTTCTTATCTGCCTTTCAAATTCACTAAAAGTTTTAACACTAATACCAGCAAACCCTGCTAATGGCAATGAAACTGAGTATGTCAAAGTTCTTCCAATATCAACCATAGATTTTCCAAATGAGTTCATGGTTTTACTAGCACCTTCAAACCCTTTAGACAATTTATCTATTCTAAAATTTTTAATAGCAACTTCAGTATCAACAATAGATTTTTTAAGATTATTCATATCTTTTATAGTGTCTGCCATTACACCTTTATTTTTTTCCAGTTGAGCCTTTTTATTTTGTAAAGCTTTATTAGTTTTATCTAGTTCCCCTTGGGCATTATTCAACTCTTTAGACAATTGTTGTATTTTTGCTTTGTGTTCATCATAACTAGAACTTGCATTTTTTAAAGCTTGTTTTTCCTTTTCTAAAGCTTGTTCTATTTTTTGAATAGATATAGTAGTCTTATCTATAGAACTGTCATATTTTTGCATATCAGCAACACATTTGTTATACGCTTGTTGTTGTTGTTGTAACTCTTTTTCTGTAGTGTTAAATTTCTGCTCTAAAGTAGTAAGTGATGATTTTAATCCTGTTATTTTACTTTCATACTTACTTATAGATGCTTCATTTTTTTGATATTCTTGAGATAATTTCTGAAGTTTTTCATTGTATTTTGCAATGGAACTTTCAGCTTTTTCATTAGAAGCTTTTAATTTATCTATTTTAGCAGATAATTTTTGTGCTTCTTCTGAGTTTTCTCCCATAGACTTAGAAACTTTTTGATGTTTTTCTTCTAATTTTTGTAGTGTAGTATTATTTTTCTGAATTTTTTCATTAGCTTTAGTTATAGAATCACTATATTTTTTTACTGACGAATCTATTTTATTATTTGCATTTGCAAGTTTATCTTGTTTCTGAGTAAGTTTATCAATTTCTTGAGTTAGTTTAGCTTTAGATTTTGATAAACCATCCAATGTTTTTTCATTCTCTTTTACAGACTTGCTTACCTCAGTAAACTTAGCTTTTACCTTTTCTATATCTTCAACATTTTTGGTATATTTTTTAACTTCATTAGCACAGTTTGTAAGAGATTTTTTCATCCCTTCCAGCTTTTGTTTTTTAGTTTCTATAGCTGAACCCAATGTTTTATATTTATTTTCTAATTTTTCTATATCTTTTTGATTGGTTTGGATTTCTTTAGAAACCATTCGATACTTATCCGTTGTATCGGTCATCTTACGATTTAAGTATTCAAGCTTGGTCGCTAGACCATCTTGTGTTTTATCGAAACCCTTCATGGATGATGACATTGCATCGAACTCTTTATCTAAATTCTTTAACTCTCTATTTACTGCAGAAAGTTTTTTAGAAAAGGATGCCCCCTGTAATGTTCGACTAACTCGTTAAGTTAGCCTGTATTTGTTTTTTTAAATTCAACAAATAGAACTTTTCGTTTCATCGACTTTTCCATTGAAAATATCTCAACGATGGCTTCTACCAAGCCTTACTTAAGTAGTTTTTGTTGAATTTACAAATACTCTTTATGTTTCCATAAAGCACTGACTATATCTTATACCCATAGGGTATCCTCCCACTTCGAGTTCACTTGAACCCTACTTCCTTACGGAATAGTCGATGAAGTTTTTCCTGTTCGGAACTTACCTGCTGATTACCCATTTTAAAATCACTTAGGGTTTAACCTTATGATTATCTAACTAATTTTTTCTACTTTCGTAACATTCACACTTACCCTTATTTCATGGTTATGTTGTAGTTTAGTCAGCTTTAGGGCTTCCCAGCAATTCAAGAGGTTAATTTTTACGCAAGTTACCTTACGCTTGGACTACACAATAATCCAATCCAAGTCTTACCAACAATTCATGAACTGCCATATTTGATCTCCTTTACAAAATAGAATCTATATAAGTTTCTTTGTTTTCTTTTTTCTCATCATCCGAGGAGGAATTCATTTTTATGTGTATGTCCACCAATTTAAAAATTTTACGAGGTGTAGACTTTAGAAACTCATCCTCGCTCATTTCCAAAACTTTTGTAGCAAGGTAATAACACCAATCGAGGTCTATTTCTCCATCGCTATCGGATTTATTTTTTTTTTACCATCGTCTTTAGGCATAGCATTGTCCATTAATTGCATGATGTTTTCCATGAAAAATTCCATACCACTCATCATGTCCAATTTTTTTACAAAATCCATTCCAACTATATTGTCATTTTTATCTCTAAGAACTGAAGCCATTAAACAACATAAAGCTTTAATATCCATCTCTTTCGATATTCTGTTAACACCTTTTAAAATAGACTCTCCTGTTAATTCTTGATAATTTATAGCAGACTCAAAGTCTAAAACCATGCCCATTTCTTGACCATTTAATTCTATTTTTACAACTTTTCTTATGATATCCATAATAAAATTCTCCTTTTATTTTAAAAATTTTGATTAACTTCAAATAAAATCTTTTTGTAGATAAAAAAATAAAGGAGGATAGATATAAAATTTATCTACCCTCCTAATATTTAAAACTATTTTTTACTTTTAACTTCTTGGCTTGATGGTGTTACAAAAGGCACTGCAGTAAACCAAGTATTTATTAAAGCTGATGGTGTTGTTTCATCAGAATCTGCTTTAATAAAAGTTTTGCCATTGTTAGCAAGTGGCATAAATATTCCACTTATAGTAACATTTGAAGACTCAATAGAATCTTCCTTAGTCTTATAGCTTGACTCATCTCTACTTAAAACACCTTTGTAAAGGCAAATGTAAGAAAAACCACCTTTACTTTTAGGTGCTTTAAACATTATTGCAAACTCTTTAGCTTGTGCTTCCTTTATTTGAGTATAAACTCCTCCAGTAAATTCATTTCCAGTTAATAAAGCTTCTAATGCATTACTCATATATCCTAGTTCTATAGAAACTTCTTTTCCAGCAAATGTAGGAATTACTTGTTCTATAGAGTCATCTGAATAAAAAGTAACATTATCTTTCTGGTCTTGAATTTCTATAGAAATTAGGGAAGGAACTGCTTGTGGTTCGCCCCATGTAACCCCTGCTGAGTCATCTTTAGTTAATTGAGCAATGTGAAGGTTCTCACAACCAATAATTCTACTCATAAATTAAATACCTCTCTTTTAATAATTTTCTTTAAAAAAACAAAAGAACATAGGTTGGTTATACACATCTATGTCCTCGTAATATTCACAAGCTGGTATATCAGTTCTGAAAAACCCAGCTTCTATCATTAACTTTTTAATTTTATTTTTGATGGTAACAAAATTACCTTTACTAAATATATTTAAACAAACCCTATAACGAGTTACTTGCTCATCATCATCCCAATACTCATCACCACTTTCACCTATTGTACTAAACATCACAAAAGGAAAATTATTTTCTTTACGAGATGCATAATAAACTGGAATTTCAAGTGGTTTCAAAGTTTCTATTACTAACTTTTGTATACAAAACTCTTGTAGATTTTCATCAACAATATCTGAAAAAGTGTTGGACTTGAACAACTCATTAATATTTTTATTAAAATATTGTTTACTCAATCTAAGTTCAACTCCTTTATTAACTCGCTTCTAACAATTTCATATGCACCCTTTACAGATTGTTTATAAGCCACATTGATCCATCCAGAACCTGCTACATATGTGCCAGTTCTTTTGTTATGAAATCCATAGTGGTTGAAATAAAGACCTTTAACCTTATTCCAATCTGATTTAGAATTTATACCAACATCAACTACATTTCTACCTGCTAAAGTTGAAGCTTGAACATTTAATTCTTCCCTACCTGCTCCTGTAGAATACTTATGGTGCATAGTTTTAGAAACTTCTTTTTGAGTTTTTAAAACATGCTCTCCTGCTTCTTTTAATGCTTTTTTAGCAACCTTATTTGGTGCTAAACTCATCTTTGCTAATTTATTCAAAAGTTCATTCATACCATAAATTTTTAACATATAGTACGCCCCCAAACTTTGTAATATCTACCCATATTATCTATGTCATCAATACCATAAATTTGATAAGCTATTCCTTTTGAAACTATTCTGTCCTTAGTAGTCAAACCTTCAAAATATCTAAAAGTAAATATTTTTACATTAGAAGAGTTGTTCCCCTCATCTCTGAAAATTTCTCGCATTAATCTATCATCATATTCTATTTTTGCTCTTGTTGTAGCTATGTTTGTCCATTCTTCTGTAGCAAAACCATGTTCATCTGTCATAGTTTCAAATCGTTGAACTTCAACTACATGTCTTAAATCTCCTACTTTTACTGTAATAGCCATTAGACTATGTCACCTCTATGTAGATTTAAAACTGAGTTAAAAATAGAATCTAATTTTTCTGTAGATTTCATGTTAGGAGTTTTATTTTCATAGAAATGAGCGATTAAAATTAACATTGGTATTATAAGTTCTTTATCTAAGATTGCATCTTTAGAAGCTTTTATATAATTTCTTACATAAGATTGGGCAGACATAATAGCCACATTAATTTCAATGTCATCTAAATTATGATCTACTCTAAGATATTGTTTTACAAAAGCTAAAGGTAAGTTTTCACAAGTTATTTCTTGATTTTGAGTTTCAAAAAAATTGTACATAAAACACCTCATTTCAGTGTCAAAAAAAAATAAGGGACAGAAAGCCTGTCCCAAACATTAATATAAAGATACTAAATTTCAGTTGTATTTTTTATATATTAAATCAAATAAAATCACACTTTTATTTCAGAATATTCAGACTATTTAGTCTTTGATTTAGCAACAGGGACAACTCCAGCAATCATTGCATCTTCATTAATCAATCTTCCATCCATCATAAGATATCCAGCGTACGTTTCTTTTCCAGAAGTAAATCCAGTTTCAACTAAATGTCTAACAGATATATCAGTAAGAACATTAATAGCATAAGCTTCTGCAATATTAGCTAAGATTATAGCTTTCTTTCCACTAGCATAAGTGTTTAAGTTTAAATCTATAATTACAGGAATTCCTAGTAGTTGATATTGTATTTTTTCGTTGATTACATGAGTTGTAAGAAATGGTCTACCATTATTATCAACCATCATCGCTACTTGTTGGAATACATCTCTATTTAAAAACCAAGAACACTTATCAAGGTATGAAGGATGTAATGCAGTTTGCATTTTTATGAAATCTTGTACTGTTACTCCTTCAGCAGTTGCAGAGCCTAATTCTACAGTATTAGTACAGTTTATAAATCCTTGTGGCTCATTAGTTCCAGTTCCTAATATGAATAATCTGTTGATTTCCTTAGACAATCTTCTGATTATAACATCCATTAAATAACCAGATAAATCAATTTCAGAGTTAGCTAACATTTCAAAAGTAGTTTCAACCATTGCAGTAACTTTGAATGATCTTAATTCAATGTGTTCGAACTCAACATCTGTATTATGGAATTGAGTGTTTTCTGGAGTTATAGCACCAGCACCATAAGCCTTTTCTCTTATAAGTCTTAAAGTTCCTTTAGAAGCAAATCTTTTTGCCATCTCTAAAACAGGGCATAACTCTTCTAATCTTTGCATTATTGTTTTAGATATTTCTAGTGGAAATAATGCTTGGTTAGAAGCAGTTGATGCTAAAACGGTTCTTTCTTCTGGTGATAAATCTATTCCTCTGAAGAAATTTTCTAATGCTCTTTTTTCTATTTGAGCCTTATCTCTGTTTTCTTTTAATTCTACTACAGCTTCCTCTGAAACTTCTCTTGCTCTTGTTTCTTCTATTCTAGCTATAGTAGCATCAATATTTTCTATTTCAGTTTTCTTGGCATCAAATCCATCTCTCTCTTCTGAAGTTAATGCTCTGATTTCTCCCTCAGTTTCAAGGTTAGATACCATTTCCTCTAACTCATTTATAAGTCTTGTTCTCTTTTCTTTTAAAGCTTTTAAACTCATAATTATTTATATCTCCTTTTTTGCATTTTTTAATTTTAAAAGGTCAAGTCTAAGTTGCACCACATCTGCAGAACACCTCATCGCTTCACCTTCTAGTTCATTTACAATTTCATTGCTAAATTGTTTCTCTTTTTCTATAGACTCATTTAAAAATTGTTCTTCACTCTCTTTTTGAGTAAGAATCAATCTTTTTTCCTCTATGACCTTATCTAAAATTTCAGATATGGCTCTTTTTAATTCTTCATCTTTATCAGATTTAGAATTATCATTTTCTCTTTTTTCATCTTTTTTCTTTTTATCTTCAGACTCTTCTTTTTTATCAGAGCCATCAGATTTTTCTTCCTTATCTTTTTTAGGTTCTTCTTCTTTTTTTTCTTCTTTAGCATCAACAGGTTTTTCTGCATCCTGTTTTTTATCTTGAACTTCTTCTTTATCATCCTTTTTTTCATTAGGATTTTTTTCAGAAGTTTCTTCCTCATCCTTCTTTTTCTTTTTATTCTCTTCTGCTAAAGCTTCTTCATATGCTCTAGCTTCAACAAGAGAACCCACATAAGCAGGTTTTTTCACTAATGACACCTCCAGTAACTCTATGTCAGTTACATATCTTTTCTCTAATTTAGAATCGACAGGCTCAAAAGTTTGATTCCTAGCAATAAAACCAAAAGAGCAAGAATTTATTTCTCCTGCTTGAACTAAATCATAAACTTCAGAATTATTTATAGTTGCATCAAATCTAAGACCTATGCTATCCTCTCTTAAACTTAAAGATTGATCTAAAGTAGAAGCTAATCTCTTTTCCCAATCGTGTTGAAATAAAAGAGGTACTTCAGAAGCCTTATCTAACGCCCTCTGAAATACCCCTTTTTGCATTTTTTCTATAAACCATTTTGACCTATTCTCAGAAAATAAAATTTCAGAATCTCTTTCAGTAACATTTATATATCCACCTACTTTGAGTTCTCCATTTTCTCTACATTCTAGTTCGGCATCTTTAAATCTGATTTCCAAAATTTATTCCTCCTTAACTTTTTTCTTTTTATCTTCAGCACCTTTTTCTTCTACAGGTGCAGGATTTTCAGAATCTTTAGGAGTTTCTTTTTCAGAATTCTTTTCACTAGCTTGTCCTTCTTCTTCATTCTTAAGAAGCATATTTTTGGTATTACTGTATTTCCATTCTTGAACTTGCTTAAGTTCATTGATAGTTTCATCATCTCCACCTAAGTTAAGTGATGCTCTCACTTCTTCTAGGGTAACTATATGCTCCTTAAATAATTCAAGCATATATTTTGAGTTGTCCTCTGGAGTTAACTTAAGCATTTCAGCAGTATGAAATTGGAAGTAATAACCCTTTTCAATCTCTTCTTCAGTAAGAAGTTTTTGATTTAAAGCTTCTTCTAAAATTACACAGAAAGGTGTAAGAGTATTTTGTAACAATTGCAATCTCTCTTGAGTAATATTAGAGTATGTCCCTTGACCTCTATCAAGTGACAACATATGTTTTGGAATATTTAAAAATCTAGCTATCTCAACAATAGTTAAATTTTTATTTTCAATTAATTTAATATCTGTAGGAGTTAAACTAAGTGGCATTACACTTATATCTCCTTCCAGAACTAACATCTTACCAGCATTATTTGCACCACTATAAAACTGTTTTAAATCTGTTTTTAATTGTTCCTTAATTTCCTTTTTGAATGGAGTTTTGGAACTTAAAACTGCTTTAGCAGATAATCCATTTTTAAATAGATTAATCATATAATCAGTTTCATGCATACTCATTGAAAGCATATTAGAAGCATATTCTAATAAACCAACTCCAGTTACAGAGTTATGTTTTGGATTTCTAACAGGAGTTAACATATCATAATAATCTATAACTTCAGCAGGTACTTGCTCCCCCATAACATCTGTGGAATATGATTGCACATTAAAAAAATAACCACTAGAATCTGCTCTAGGGGTTACTAAGTTTGGAGGTAAATAATATAATTTAATCTTTTCATCAGACTCTCTTACTATTTTTGCATAAGAGTTTCCGTACAAAATTAAATCTTTTATAAGATTTTTCTTTAAATTAAAAGAAGTTAAAACTTCATTAGCCATGTTAGAAAATAATCTACTTCTAGAATCTTCCAAGAAAACTTCTTGGAAACCATCAGTTTCTTTAAACAAATATATAGGCATACTAGCAATTGTGTCAGATATAATATTAATACCTTGATGTAGAGCAGCTATTTTCATGGCAGTATCTTCAGTAATTGCAGTTGAACTTTCACCAAACTCATTTACATAGGTACTTTGATTTTCATACATATTAATTTTTTGTTCTAAATTTTCTTCAGCTTTTGACTTAAAGAAATTAGAAAATAGTCCCAAATTTTCACCTCCATTCTATGTTATAAAATAACCGTAGTCTTCTGTGGTTTCCTCGTAGAAAAACTCCGAATAACCAATTAAAGTAGCTACTAATAAATCTATTCTATTAATTGATTTCTTTTTATCTAATAATATATTTTCCTGTAAATCCTGCTTTGTAATAGCATTTGCTACACAGAAATTTAAAATAGGATTATATTCATGAAAAACTTTTCCTTCATACACCAATTCCCTAAACCTTTTTATAGGTGGAGAAAAGTTTTTATAAGTCATTTTTACATCAACTACATCAAAGTCTGATGATAAATTAGACATTAGATTTAATGCCCCCCAACTATCAAAAGCAATAGCCTTAATTTTACACTCGTAATATTCTTCTACAGCTCTTATAAAAGCTTCAACTTCTTTCTGGTTAACAAATTTACCCTCTGTAGCCACTAACCAATCTTTTTCAGAAGTTAGATATGATCCATAAGGCATTTTATCGGAAGCTTCTTTTAAATTAATAATTTCTTTAGGAAGAAATGCAGTTGATTTGACTAATAAATTATCATCATCATCTTTAGCTACTAAAGATATTCCTGTAAGGTCTGTTGATTTACTCATATCAACACCTATCACAACTTCTCTTCCTTTAAAACTTATGTTATCAACTTGATTCTCTCTCCAAGTATCATAATCTAAATAAGATATTAGAGCATCTTGAGATAACCAAATATTTAAGTTTTTAGTTAAGAATAGTTGTAGCTTTTCAGTGTCCTTAAGTGCATTTTGAAATTCTGACTCCATTTTCTTCATGATATCTGGGAATTGAACAAATAAAGGACAACTCTTACCCCATACTGACCTATCCATATAATCATCATCTTCATCTAACTCATAAATAGCAGAAAAATATCTGTCATCCATTTCTGTTTTTCCCTCATAAGCATTTACTAAAATACATCTTTCAGTATAAGCAGGAGATGTGTTTATATTGGCATATGCTGTTGTAATTGCTATTATTTGGGAGTTGGGTTTGTAAGTTTGTGACGAACGACATACTTCATATAGTGAAAAATCTCCATGAATTCCAAATTCATCCACTATTGCGACATCTAGTCCAAGCCCATCGAGTGTATCACTGTCGCTTGATAGGTTATAAATTTCTGCTTGTGTTAATTCACAGATTATTTTAGAAATTTTAGACTTACCATAAACAGTAAATCTTTTTTTAACCTCTGGAATAGCTTTATCTAGTAATTTTTTTACTTCTTTTATAACTATCTCTGCTTGGTCTTTTTTGGTAGCCACACATGTTAATTGTCCAAATTCTTCAAATAAACTTTTTAAGAGCATTATTAAACCACAAATAAAAGATTTCATTATGTTAACATTAGGGTTATTATCCTAATTTCTATATATCACTATATAGTTCGGCATAAACTATAACCTTCAACTTAACTTGTTAAGGTTTCGAACGCTCTTGGTGATATTATATTCTACAAAAATATAGTTTCAATCACAATGCTCTACAATACTAAAGATTCTTTAATTTCTTTAGTTATCTCGGTATTGTCTAATTATTAGATTTTTACCGACTTCGCTCGATTTTCGATACACATTTCTGTGTAAAGGGGCAAATCAATACCCTGTTTTCTACTTACTTGTATATATGCTCTAGAAAATCTTATATAACCTTTTGTTTTATGTTTCCAACAAAATAAATTGCCTAAAATCCACTCTTGAAATTCAGCCATTTTCATTGCCTTACCAGCCATTACACCATCGGCAAATTTAAAGAATGAGGTAAATGAAATAACTATTTCATAGATTTTTATATCAAAGTACCATTCAAAATCCTCATCCTCTATCCTGTTTAAATCTGTTAAAAACCTCTTGCATTCAAGGATGATATATTTCCCAGCAATAATTTCTCCATTCACAACTTTTTGAGCATATTTAACTCCAGTTAAATTTTCATACTTTTTATCAACCTTCATAAATCTACCCTTTCAATCCACTTAGTAAATCTAATAGTGGATCACTCTTTTCTTCTTTGTCCGATGGATTAAGATGTGCAATTTTACTTCTATCTGCAGGAGATAGTCCAAATAGATTTGCTATTTTCATAAGTTGTTGTGAATAGGATTGCTGAATTTTTATATATGGATTAGCTACTTTACTAACTATTCCACTTTTATTTTCTTGTTCCTCAACCATATCTTGCATCATCAACATTTTAGTTGCTCTAATATATTTAGACCAAGCATCTGCATATACTGCAAGTAGGTCGGTATCAACATTAATAATTATGTCCACTTCAGATAACTCCTTTACAAGTTGATTAAACTTTTGCAAAGCTATCTCATCATTCAGAATAAAATCTGGTGGACTCAGATTATCCTTGCTTCCTTTGAGTTTATCCTCGTGTTCCATACGTTCTTGCATGGCTTCTTTGGTATAAGCACCTTGCAAAGCAGAAACATCTTTACGAGGTCTTGCCAAAAGCTTCACCACCTTTTACCCCATAAAAAAAGGATGCTTAAAGCACCCAATACAACGGGGGTTCTGATATTTGGCATTCTTCAGATGTTTTGTTTTCCTTGAGCGACAAAACTCGCAATGCCAGACGAAAAAACATCTCTTTATATAAATTTATCAATATAATTCAATGTAAAAGTTATAATTGTTAAAGTTAGTAAGGTATTACTAAGAGATAAAAAAAACTCTCCTAAATGCATCATTTTATAAAAGAATTTACAATGTTTTCTTAAGTTTTTTTCTCTCATTTTAATAGCTAGATATAAACCAGATATATCCAGTAACATACCTAAAACCCCTGTTACACAAAAGGAAGTAAATAAAAAATTAAACATTCTCATAAAAACTCCTATAATAAATAATGAAGTTCTTCTTCATTAAAACTTCCTAATAATTTTTTTTGTTCTGATGGAGTTAATTTCTCAACTTCTTCATGACAAACCCTACACAAAGTAACTAAATTAGATGCTTCATAAATCAGTTCTGGAGCATTAATTCTTTTTACTATATGATGTACTTGCAAGTTTCTGTATTCAATGTAACCCCTTTTAAAACAAAGAACACAACAACCATTATCTCTTCTTAAAATATCTTTTCTTAAAGATTTCCAAACACTAGATTTGGTAGTTGATTCAATATATTTATCTTTAATATCTTTCTTCTTCTCTTTTAGATTTTTGGAATAACAAGATGTACAATATGTTCTTCCATAATCTATAGCTTTTTTGCAATTCTTACACCTAGTTTTCATTGAGTTTTCTCCTTTTATAGAAATAAAAAAAGAGAAGCTAAATGTCTATATAAAACATCTAGCTTCTCTTTTTTAAATTATTATGAGTAAGTATTTTACCCACATTGCCATATATATATATTATAATACTAAAAAAAGAAGGGAGTCCCGTAGCCTGTATTATTTAACAAAAGTGTTACACATTGCCTGTTAAAACCCCTTCACTACTTATAGGCTTACAGACCTAAAGTGTAACACTTTTCTGTAAAAATTTTTAAATTTTTTTATTTAATGTAAGCATAAGCTTATAAACTATTTTATCTAAGTCCCTATAAATCTGTTGTCTATGTTTCTCTAAATCTTCAGCTACTCTTTTTATATTACCTTTAAAAAATCTATATGCATCAATTAAATCTAAATCATATTTACTTAACATATCCATTTTAATTAATCTTTTTATAGCTACATTTATATCATAAGCAATAATATTTAAATCCTGTTTTACACTATCATTATTATGAAGTAAGAGTGCTGCTCTTACATGGTAACTATTTTCATAATCTAAATTCTCACAGAAATCAGTTTTAGAAGTAGGACACTTATCACATTTAATTTCCACAAAAGGAGTAAATGATTTTTTAATTCTTATCATATCATCTTTTATGGATTTTATATTCTCTATTGTTATTCTTAATTCTTTTCTTCTTTTGGTATCATCATTAATATCGTCACATATCAAATTTTCAAGTTCTAATTTTCTATCTAAAAGTTTTATCCTTATCTCATTTTTATTATTTAATTCTGAAATTAAAGACTCATTTAATTTTTTGAATTTCTCCCATTGTTTAGTTGTAAGATTTTCATCATTTATATTTTTAGGTCTATAATCACTAGCTTTAATATCCAGTTTTGGTGCTAATCTATAGTTGTCATTATTAACTTCATGATCCATGTTTTCTAGATGGTCTAAAGAACAATTATCATCTCTTGAACAACACCTAGATGCAGACTCTCTCACATCTGGACTATTCAATAAATAGTTTGCATCTCTCTCACACAATTTGAAAATATTTATGTTCTCACTCAAGCAATCATTTATGTTTACATTATACTTGTAATATTTATCAATATCTTCTTGAGTTAACTCACATAGATTAGTAAGTCCCCCATCTATTTTTTCTTCCTTACAGAATATGTAGGAATTGTAGAAGGCACTTACTCTTTGATATTTGTTTTGGATATAATCCGTTCTATCTTCTATATTATTTTTACTAAAATCAAGAATAGACAATTCCTCAACATCCACTCCTGCCAAAGTTCCGTTAAAATTTTTTCTATTATTTAAAACCAAATTTAGTACCCTCTCAATCCTTTCCAATTTATAGTATGTTTAACTATAAACAGGAGGTTTTAAGAACGTAAAAAGACCTATCTTAATAGATAAGTCTTAAATAAAAAGAAAGTTTTATTTTAACTAAAAAATAAAATAGCTGCAGCAGACATAATTATTTATCTTTGTAGGCACTGCACTCAAATTCTACACAAAATATTTTTAAATAAATCTTATAGTAATTGGCTGCAATTTTTACTATTTCTATTTTAAAATTATTTAAAACCAAAAGCAGCATTATTGTTAAAATTACAATTTTCATTACATCCTCCTTTTTCTTAAGTAAATATTTATTTTAAATTATACCTTAAAGCGTTGCTGCATATAAAAAAGGACTTACTTTTCAGTAAATCCTTAAATAAAATCGAAATTTCATGTTATATTAATTTTTCTAAAATTCTCTCTAAAACAGAAACTACTATTGAATTTCCTGCTAATCTATATAAACTAGCATCAGAATTTATTTCTCTAGCTTTTTTAAAATCTACATCATCAAACCCCATCAAAATCCAAGCTTCATAAGGTGTAAGAGTTCTTAGTCTATTTGTATAAGGACATATTATAGCCTGTTGACATTGAGTATTTAAAGTTTGTGCAACACCCTTGCCAACTCTTCCTCTCCTAGTTTTAGAAGCTACATTTTCAATATTTATAGAATCTCCAACATAAGCAACATCATATCCTTTTTTAGTAGCTTGTTTTATTTTAAGTCCATTATTTTCAGCACCTAAAACTAAATTAAATGTAATATAATTAAAAAGATAATATTTTATATCAACCTTTTCTTCTAATATATCTAGCAATTTAATATTACAATCTTTTTCTGTGGGAAATTCAAAATTCATATCTATATCATTTCTTATAGATATAGTAAAAACTCTCTCTCTACTTTGAGGAACTCCAAAATATTTGGAGTTTAAAACTTTATAATAGTTTTTATACCCAATATCCTCTAAAGAATCTAAATATGCATCAAATGTATGTTTATGTTTTTTACTAATAACATTTTTAACATTTTCCCATATTATAAACTTAGGTTTAGCATGTTTTATAATTTCAACAGAGTTCCAAAGCAAGGAACTCCTAGTATTACTATTTTTTTCACCACCAAGACCTTTACTGTTTTTTGAGAAATCTTGACAAGGTGAACCATGACAAATTAAATCCAAATCTTTTGGGATTGATGCAATATTAATATTTCTTATATCCCCTAAATTTTTGTTAATATTAACATTGTGAATTAAACAATAAGTTCCTATAGCTTTTTTATCTATTTCAGAAAAACCAAATAAATCATAGGTTGTATTAATGTTTCTTAAAGCTTTTTCTATAGCACCTATTCCACTAAATAGGCTTAAAACCTTAAACATGAATTATCTAACCCCACATGCCCCGTTAGAGCATTCTGCATCAGTTCCTACATCAAATTCAGTTTCTTTATTCTCAAATTTCCTAATTAAATTTGGATTAAAAGGTTTCATAGAATTTATTCTTTTTTCATACTCTTCTTTGCTACAAGCTTCATAAGGTAGTAATGGGTAATAGCTATCATCTAATGATAAGAATGAAATACCTACCACAGAGTCCCAATTATCCCATAACCATTGCTCCACTGCTTCCCACTCATGTTCTCTTACATGAACTGTAATAGAAGCGTTATGATCCACATAGTTTTCCATAAACATTTTATAAGTTTCAAGTTGTTCTATGGCTGAAACATCATACTTAGTTTTCCCCTCTGGTGCTACTACAGGAAATTCTATAACTTTAGTATCACAAGTTTCAATATCTTGACCAACTTCTGGATATATTGGATATCCTAATTCTTCACATACTTTAACTAAAGCATCTTGAGAATTAATTCTAACTCTTCTTATGAAATAAGGAGAATGAGAATAATGAAGTCCACTTGAAACTGTTGGAAGTAATGATAAAGTTCCTTCTGGTTTAATTGTAGTTGACAATAATGGAGCATTAGAGCCTACTTCTTCTGCTAATTTTTCTGATGCTCTGTGAACACTATCTCTTAGAACTCTTAACAACTTAGCTTGAGTTTCCATGCTCATATTAGTAGCATTAACCATATCTTGCCATCCAGTTAAAGAACATCCTATAAGTCTATCTTTTCTTTGATTTACATGCCATTTATGAATCTCTAATTCTACACAAGTCATTCTATAACCTGCTCTTGCAGATAATTCTTGTGCTTCACACAATGCATCTATATCTAATATTCCATCTTTAACAAAAGCCATTAAATTAACCGTTGTAAGGTTACATAATTGCTTACTTTGTAGTAAAATTTCACCACATGGATTAGGTATAGCAAAATCATCTCTTCTCTTAAGAGCATTTTCTGCTACATAAAAAGCTGGTTCTCCAGTAAATCTCATTGTTTCTACATGCCATTTTAATTGTTCTCTAGATGGTTTTTCATAGTACATAATAGAATTATTACTCATTCTTCTATGAAGTATCTTTTCATTAGGAATCCATGTTCCATCTATATTTTCATACATAGAATTTTTAGAAGTAATTACTTCCTCATCATCACTGTCAAATAAAGTTATTTCAGCAGTTCTTCTAACCCCTCCAACAACAACATTTTCACCAATAATATTTGCTATATCCATAGCATCTATAGGTCTTATAATGTTTGTAGGAGTGTTTTGAAGTGTAAAATGAATTTTATCAAACATATTTTTTAAACTACCATGACCAGATGCAGTGCCACCAAATTTCTTTAATTCTTCTCCTTTTGGTCTAACATTATCATAATCAATTATTATAGTTTTTATATTAGAATACTCTTTTTCAGTAAGCATTTTAAAATAGAAATTTAAAGCTTGTGTCCAACCTTCTTTAGAATCTCCTACAACTATTTTTACCGTAGAATTATTAAATAACAGGCTTGTGATGTCTTCTCTATCTTTTTTAGCCTTACCAATATACTCCTTATTGATTAATTCAATATCTTTTCTTATAGGTGGCATTTTAGCTATATCAGATTTTAATATTCTAAAACCAACACCTGTACCAACCATAAGTGCATAAAATAAATCTTTAAACGCTTCAAATTCATCGATTACAATTCCAGCACAATTAAAATTAGCCATTGCATAAGATTTAGAAGCTTCCGTTCCCCCAATCCAAAAAGTTCTTCCAGATAAAAACTGTCTTAAATTAAAGATATTATCATAAAGTTTTTCAGCTTCTTTTTTTGAAGTAGGTGCTAATGAACAGTTATACTCCACTGCTCTTCTTACTGTTTCCCACCAAAACTCTCTTCTATTTTCATTTGCTAACCATCTAGAATATGTTCTATAATAAACGAAGCTACCAAGTTGTCCCATAGGATTTGGTAGATGTTTATATTTACTTATAAACTCATCAGTTAATAATCCATCGTTTTTAAGTGCTTTAGAGCCTATTCTAGCCTTCTCTCTTTCTGCTCTGTATAATATATACTTCTTAGCTACAGATGGGTACTCTGAAGTCATTAGAAGATTTTCTACCATATCTTGTATTTCTTCTACAGTTAGATTTTTGTCATACTTATGAGCCTTTACATTTAATTCTATATAGTAAGAAATATTATCTGCTAGTTCTTCATCTTCCACACAAGCATCAAACATAGCACTTGATACTGCTCTAACTATTCTATTTTTATCAAACTCTACTCTTGATCCATCTCTTTTTATAACAAAAAGCTTGTTTTCCTCTAAAATTTGATCTAAAGTTTTAAAATTGAATTCTGTGTCAAATATCAAAGGGAATGACATAACACCTGCTTTTATAGCAGATTGCTTTAATTCTTTTTGTAAATCTTTGCCTAAGTCTTCAAATTGTAAAGTTTCAAAATCTATGTTAGCTTCTATTAATTGTTCTTTTATAATTTCACAATTAGAACAATTTTCTTTACTTATAAATCTTAACAACAAAATAAAATCCTCCATTTATCTCTTTTTTTAACTATAGATAAATGGATTTTTATATGTAAAAAGAAGTCCTAACAATTTAGAACTTCCCCCAAAAAAATTTTAATGTATTCCTACATTTAAATTTATTATATTTTTATTTCTGCACTTCATACATTTGTTGCATTGAACTTCAGTATTTATAAATTTATTATATGAAGCATTCATTTTATTTTCATTAGTTTTATTTTTATTACCTTCAAATTTAGCTATGGCATCCTCAGAATTTTTTATTAATTCTTTATCATGTTTTATATTGCATGAATACACAGGACTCATCTTAGCCAATTTTAAGTTATCAGATTTAATTCCTGCTTCAAATGTAAGGCAATTTATTTTTTTACATTTATTTTTTATTAGTGTATTTGTTGTTACATCTAATGAATACCTAATAGCTACATTTTTTAGTTTATTTAATTTATTGATTTCATTTAACATTGTATATGTTTTCGTATATAACATAAATTCAATGTTAGGATTTTGTTTCATAGTATTAATTATTTTATTTTGATAACTAACACTATAAATATCTCCTGCTTCATGGTATCTCATAATTATTTTTTTATTAGTTTTTTCATTTAAAATGCTTAAAATCTGATTAACTATATCATCAAAATTAGAAAACATAGTAAATATAGTATTTTTAATTCTACTTAATCTTGATCCTCTAAATTTTTCTTTTAGAACACAAGAATTATTAGTTTTATTAGCATAACAAAACTTTATACAAGCCGAGGTCTTACCACTACAAGTTATTCTTTGCATAGTGTTAAATATTAACCATGAAGTATTGTCATCTCCAACAAGTTTTTTATTACCCCTACTAAAAGTAGCATAGTTAAAATATTTGCCTTGACTATTTCTAACAGAACTTTTAACATATATATATTTTTTAGTTACTACAATTTTTACATGTTTAAGTTTTTTATTTTTTATTTTATTACTTTCTTTGACTATTGAATCATTTTTAATTATATCTCTTAATTCTTGCATAGCTTCAAAATATAAATCTTGTTGTTTTTTTACTTCTTTCAATATTAAACCATTAACCAAAGTTTCTTCTTGTTTATTCATAATAAAATCCTCTCTTGTTTTTTTTTATAAAAAAACAGAAGCCTTGAAAAACAAAGACTTCTATAATATAATTATACGTTTTCTATATGTTTAAAATTAGAAGCTACATCATTAAAAAATATATCTATCAATTTATAGTTACTATCTTTTTTTGTAACTATAAACATGTTTCCACAAAGGAGTCCATTGGGAATTTTTACATTTTCTAAAAACTTTATTCTTTTTAGTGTTAAAGGTATTTCATAAATAGCTTTATTTTCCCTATCAACCACTAAAACATTATCATCTTCTAATTTTTCCATATCACCATTAGAGTAAAAAATAATCATTTCATTTTCTAGTTTTATATCCATTAAATTCTCTCCTTTTCTTTTTCATAGGCTAATTCCATCTCAGTTTCATAAATATCAATCATGATATCTATTCTTTTATCTGTTAATAGATGTCTTTTCATTTTTAGTGTTTCTATTTCCATTACTACATTTCCTAACTCCATAACTACCTTTGGCATTAGGCTAGTGTTGTCTGGATTAGCTAAATCTTTTCTAATTCTTTTTTCTCTTATAGTTAATCTTTTAATTTCTCCTTCTAGTTTTTCTATATCTAATTCCATCATTCTTTTCTCACTTCTTCTTAAATCTAAGTAATTCATTTTATATCACCTTTCCAATTGTTTTTAAGTGTTCTAATTTTAAATCTTTAGCTTTAAGCATAGAATAGATAGCATGAGCATCATTCTTAAAAGCTTTTTTTTCAAACTTGCTTACATGACAAGATAGATATTTTCTAATACCTAATATGGTGTCCCTATTAATTTTTTTGTTTTTAAGAGCATCACCAAATTTTTGCTTTATTATTTGATACTCAACTTCTATTTCTTCTGCTCTTTTTTCTACTACTATCTCATTTGGATTTTCATCTCCAAATTTAATAGCCTTAATTCTTTTAATCTGCCCCTTTGTAAGAGTTTCAACTTTTGGAACTATAATCTCTTCTATTTCCTCTTTTTGTCTATTATTTAAATAGCACATCATAGAGTAAATAGGTAGAGAATGTGGCTTTGATTTAGGAGTTCTGTCCTCATAAATCTTTCCGTTTAGCTTTACTTTTTTCTTTTGGACTTTAGCCAAATTTAATTTTGCTACACCGTAAGAAATCATGAATAAAAATGTTGCTATTGGTAATAATAAAATCATAGTACCAATACCTCCTTTGTGTTTTAAAAAAATTTCTTTTTTATTTTTCTTTTGGTTTGTATAGGATTTTGGCGTTGGTTGTTTTTGTAAAAATAAAAAAGAAAATAAATATTGTAGCCTATACTCTAGGCTATTGGATGGTTATTGGCATAGTAACTACCCCATTTATTTTATTTTTTAAGAGTAGCAGGTGCATAAACACCTGCTATTTTTACATATTTTCAAGTAATCCTATGTTTGAAAATTTAAAATCTGTTGAAAGTATCTTATATTTTCTCCTTATTTTTGCTCCTATTTTTTCTCTAGATAGTACCAAAATAAAGTCCATATCCTTATACACCTTCTCATAATCAGTTAATTTTGCATCGTGAGTAGGATGTTCGTAGTCCACTTCTAATAATATGGTGTATAATTTACCATTTTTCTTAGCCTTAAACAGACCATCGCTTCTATATTTACCACCTAAAAATTCTTTTTCATTATTGTGACTAATTATTTCATAGCCATTTGCTAACAACTTGCAATAAAAATCTAATTTTATTATGTTATGTGATGTTGGCATTTTATCTAAATAACATATTTTACGATTAGTTCTTGCATCTTTTCCAGTTTTAACTTCTTTAGACTTTTCTAACCTATTAAATTCTGTATAAACTGCTTTTTGTTGTAACCCCATATCCATTGCTTGTTGCACCGATATAGAGCCATGATCTTCTAAAAATTTTCTTATAACGGTTTTAACTTTAACTTTTGGTTCTTCTTTTATTTCTTTTTTTGGATTGTTTTTATCAACAGTAACACATGATGATTTAAGAACTTTTCCTGTATTATTATTATTTAAAACTCCTTTTATATCCATATTAGGCTCTGAATTTATATTTGGAATTCTTATTTCTGGTACATATTTGTTTAGAGTTTTAAAATCTTCATCAATGTCTGGAACTCTAAACCTTATATCACCATCGTTACACCCAACTATAAACTCTTGCATTTTAAGCCTTATTGCATCATTTGTTCCTATAGCATTTTGAGAGTCTATAGAACTTCTTTGACGAGTAGATGCTACTGACATTTGAGATTTAGTTTCGGCACTCATATTAGCCACTGTAGTTCTTTGCACTAAGCCTATAAAATGAATACCAGCAGAAGCACCAGCTTTAACAAGTCCAGTAAATATCTTTTGAACTTCAGATAATTCTTCATCATCATTGCTTAAGAAGAATGACAATTCTTCAGCACAAACCAAGATTCTCTTCATTTTTTTCTTAGGAAAATGTTTATTCCATTGTGCAATAGTTTTAATTCCGTTGTTTGCATGAATTTTAGAACGATTATCTACCTCTTTTCTTAATTTTTTCAATATACTCAATATCTGTCTTACATCATTTGTACAAGCTTTTACGGGTTTACATTGAGAAAAAACATCAATTTCTCCCTTCATGACTTGAAACATATATATATCCCAATCGTTTGGATTACTATGACATATATTTGCTATCAAACAAGCAAAAAGAAAGCTTTTTCCAAATCGAGTCTTACCTGCTATCAATAGATGGGCATCAGTTCTTAAATCTAGTAACATAGGACTTCCATCTAATTTCCAACCTAAAAATATTTGGTAGTCTTTAGTTTTAACAGGGGCAAAAGTGACCTCTTGGAAATTATGAGTAACTATTTTTATAGTTGCAAAATCCTCAAAATTTTCCTTGTTGAGTTCCACTAAACACCCAAGACCATCTTGAATTATATCTTTTGAGTTTTCTAAAGCTTCAAATGAGCAACCTTTTGGAATTATCACTGTAGCGAAGAAACCATATTTCTTTCTATAAACATTTCCCAAATGAAATACCATGCCATCTCTATTTTTTAATTTGGAATTATTAGTATTCCATATCACTTCAAAAAAATCTCCTCTTAATTTAGTGATATCTCTATTTTTTACTTTGTCATAAATTAATGAAGAAGCAGCTAGAATTCCAGCACCTATTCCTAATTCTAATAACATACACTCCACCTCCTATAAAACAACCCAAGCAACCAATGCACCGATTGAAATTATTAAATATAAAGCATCAGTTAACTTAGATTTTGGAACTTTTCCTATTCTAGCTTTAGTTTTGGATTTAGACTTATCTTTATCACCATGAACTGTATTGAACTGTGTCGCAATGAGTGCTACAACACATAAAATCATAAGTAAAACGGGTCTAACTCCAGTTCCAAATAACCATTTGAAGGTGCTAGTGTATTCTACTGCACTAGCAGAAATTGCTTCTAAATCTAAAAAAGATAGTGCAAAAATAGAAAAATTATAAAATTTTCTATTCCTTCTTTTAAAAATATCTTTTAGGAAGGTTTCTGATTTAAAATCCAGAACTTTTTCTCCTTCTGATATGAAACTAATTTCCATTTGAAATCACCTCTATTAATTTTTCTATATAATAACAATATGCAGATTTAGGGTAAAAGTTTCCCCTTATTTTTAAAAAACATAAAAAAATAAAAAAAATAAAGAGATGTAAAAACATCTCTTTATAATAGATTAATATTTCTCATAATTTTTAGTTTCTTCTTCCATAAATATCTTCCTTAGAATTCTCTTCAATATATAAGACCTGTCATCTAATTGATCTAATAAGTCATATAACTCATTATCCTTTTCATTATTCTTAAAACTAATAGTAATTTTCTTTACCATAATATTTAACTCCCTTTTTATACTCTTTTAATATATCTTACTCAAAAAGTAGAAAATTGATACCTATTTTTTTGTGGATTTTAATATTTTTATTTTTATTTTTTTTAGAAGCAACTTTGTTGCTATTTATCTAAGTTTTATCTATTTCTTATCTATATATTATCTATATAATATCTTAGGGTTTTATAGGCTAGGATAACAGTTTATATAAACTACGATATAAGGAAATATAGGCTAGGATATAAGGAATATGATTTTGTCAAGTATTTTAATGGAATATTTTATGTCCTTGCATATTTTGTGACCTTACATATTTTATGTCCTTGCATATTTTGTGACCTTACATATTTTATGTCCTTACATATTTTGTGACCTTGCATATTTTATGTCCTTACATATTTTGTGACCTTGCATATTTTATGTCCTTACATATTTTGTGACCTTGCATATTTTTATAAATATTTCAGTACACATTTTTAACACTTGGTGCATAGTATATCGTATAAAAATATTTGAGAGGTTTTAAAATGAGTTCAAGTTTAAGAAAAATAATTGCAATTGATTGTGGAAAAATGAATTTAAAGGCAACAGATGGTAAAAAGGAGGTTGTCTATAAAAATAAATTTTCTAATGGCTTTGAAACAGATGGTTTGTTTGGTAAAAATACGTTTAATGTTGAATATAACAATACTAAATTAACAATTGGCAATGGTGCTACAAAACATGAGAGAAAAGAAGGTAAAAACTCAAATTTTCACATAGTAAGTGCCTTAACCTCAATAACAAGGTTTATAAATTTTAGTGATACTTCAGTGAGATTGGTTTATGGTGAATCTATTGACATGTATTATAATAAAGACCATAAAAACCAAATAAAATCTTCTTTAATAGGTAAGCACAATATTTGTGTCAATGGCACTGAGTTTGAATTTAATATAGAATCTGTTTTAATTCTTCCAGAAGGTATAGGTCATATTTTATTAGACTTAGCTAAATATAGTGGAGTACAACATGTAGTAGATATTGGTGGAAGTACAATAAATTTTTTATCTATGAGTGATGGTTCACCTAAAAAAGAAGAAAGTTTTAGTGTAGCAATGGGTATGCATAATATATTAACTAATATAAAAACAGAATGTAAAAGACAAAAATTAGGAGTTATCGATGAAGAAGTTATATCTAAATTTATAATTGATGGCTCTCCTAACTCAAAAATTCAAAAGGTTATTGATGAAACTATACATGAGCATTTTAATAAATTTAATGACGAACTTTCATCTCATGATGTTGATATAGAAAATTTATTTAGTTTATCTTTTACTGGAGGTGGTTCAGAAACTCTTAAAGAAAAAATTCAAAAAATATATCCTAATGGCTCTATTGTTTCTGATTGTTTAACATCAAATGTCGCAGGTTTTCATGCTTATGGTAAAGCTAAATATAAAAATTGGGAGTGTGAATTAAATGATTAGAAAATCTATGGCGATAAGTTTTGGAGAATATGATCTTGAAATATATAACTATCTAAAAAAACAGAAAAATGCTTCAGCACTTGTTAGATATCTAGTTTTAAAACACATGAACGGTGAGTGTACAGATAACATTACTATAAAACCAAATAATATAACTGTGCATCATGAAGATAAGATAGAAAAAAATACTATTAACACCTTAAATACTGATGACAAAGTCACTGTTAATGCCTTAAACGGTGAAAATAATGATACTAAACTTAGTAATTTATGTTTTGATGATGAATAAATTTTAAAACAGGGTTGAATACCCTGTTTTTTTACGTTCAAAATTATTTTAGTTTATAATTAATAAAATCTATTTAGAAAGGAAGCAATAAAGATGAGTGAATCTACTTGGAATGTGCCTGTACCAACTTTTGATGGCATTATGGTTGATAAAAATATAGATTTAAGACTTTTAGCCATATTACTACTAATAAGTAAAAGAGATTCTAATGGTATTTGTAATGAGCCAGATGAAAGATATATTTATAATGATAATTTAGCAGATTATAGAGAAGAAATTAAAAACTTATTAGGTTTTTCTGAGTCAACATACAAAAGAAAATTCAAAAAATTGAGAGATTCTAAGTTGATAAGACATGCATTTGTAGAAAAAGATGGCTTTAAAAATTTAGTTTATTTTTTGAAGTGCAAACTAAAAGTTGGTGACGATTATAAATATTTTACTTTAATAAAAAGTGATCTTTTAGAAGAAGTTTTGATTAAAACAGATTTAAAAGCTTTTAAAATTTATTGTTTGATTAATTATAAATGTAATAGTACCAAAAAACCTTTTATAACTTTAACTCAAAATTGGTTTGCTAAATCTATAGGTTTTTCTTTACATAGTAAAGATTGTATATCTTCAGCTATAAATTCTTTAGAAAAAAATAAATTTATAAATATTTTAGAAGAAAGATTTGAGCATAAAAAAGAATTTAATAACAGAATAATATCCAACCCTACAATAAGAAAATATTATTCTTTAACATCACCAGAGGTTTTAATATGAATAAAAAATGTTTAATGTGTAATAAATTATTAAATAAAAATAAAAGATTTTGCTCTGAAACTTGCAGATGGAATTATCATTATAATAGAAAATTAATTAATCATAGATGCAAAATTTGTGGACAAGAATTTTTAGGTAAAAAAAATGAGTCATGTTGCAGTAAAAAATGTTTTATAGAATCTCATAAAACTGAAATGAAAAAATGTTTAATTTGCAATAAGAAATTTAATGGAAGTTTTAAATCCAAATATTGTTCTAAAAAATGCTACAGATTAGCTAACTCAAAAAAGAAAGGTTTAGAATCTAGAACTTGCATTGTTTGTAATAAATCATTTCAAGTTTTAAAACTAAAAGACCAGATAGTTTGCTCCGATATATGTGAAGCTAATTTGTTTTCAGTATTAATTAAAAGACTCTATAGTGAGATTCAGAAAGAACTAAAATAACGATTCTACTAGGTTATTCTTCACATTTTTTAACTTATTCTTCATTCTTCAAATACCCCTTTGAAAGCTAGTGTTTTAGCCAAAGTTGATTTCCAATAAAATAAGGAATAAGGATTGGAGAAATGAAGAAATAAGGATTAAAAATAAGTAAACTTAAATTAAACATAATTTGTAAAAACTAAAAATATTTGAAAATAAAATTAGGTAAACTTATAAAGGAGGTTGTCCATGAGGAAAAATAAAGATGATTTTATTGGTAAAAAATTTCTTTGTTGGATAGTTATTAAGGAAAATTATGACAAAAAATATTACTATACTTGCAGATGTAATTGTGGAAAAGAAAGGAATTTTTATAAATACAATTTACTAAAAGGTAGTTTTTCAACTTGTAATAATTGTATAGATGATAATATTGTAAATATTCCCTTCATAAAAAAACATTGGAATATAGAATTAAATGGATGTATTTTTACAAATCTTAATGATTTCGATATTAACAAAAGCTATTGGTTTATATGTAATAATGGTCATAATTTCAAAAGTTCTATTAAAGATTTGACAATAAATAGGTGTTTATCTTGCAAAAATGTAAATTATGAACATCCTAGTTTGTCTACTTGTTTTGAATTTTCTATTCAATTATTTAAGAAATTTTTTGAAAATATTATCATAGTAGAAGATAATTGCATATATATAGAGAGAAGAAATCTTGTGATTTTTTTTCATGAGGTGAATAGATTCTCTAATTTTAGGCAATACTATAAAAATGAAATGGAATATTTAAAACATATGGAACAAATAAAGCTATTAGAAAATA
This sequence comes from Amissidens hainesi, assembly GCA_027576215.1. Taxonomy (NCBI): domain Eukaryota; kingdom Metazoa; phylum Chordata; class Actinopteri; order Siluriformes; family Ariidae; genus Amissidens; species Amissidens hainesi. The sequence continues at coordinate 47,336 of JANZXU010003454.1, read as the reverse complement.
ATATATTAAGTAAGGGTAAAGATTTTAAATATTTTCCTGTAGAAAGAAATTTTTTGGAAAATGTTACAAATCTTAAAAAGCTAATGATACAATTATATCAAGGCATAATTAACCTAAATAAATTTTAAAAAGCACTATATTTAGTATTGGTTTTTTGTGCCTTGACTCTCATAGTTTTTTTGGATTTTGTCATTGATTTACCATCGTATATACTGAAAAATTGCACGAAATTGAGTTTTTTTCGTGTGATTTTTCATTGACCGAGTTTATAAAAAAAATCTCATTTTTAAAAAATATTTTGTGGAGGGGGGGACTGAAACCCGTCACTGTACAATAATAAAAAAAAGCACTTCTAAAGTTTATCGCTTTATCTTTGTGAAGAATCAAGCAATAGCTGGGACTTGATAACTTTACAGTGCTAAAGTCAAGTGTTTCAATTCTCTAAAAAATTAGTTCTTATACTCTTATACATTTCTACGTATTTATTCTGTTATTACTTTATTCTTTAGTTCTTTTATTATTTTATTATTTTACTATTTTACTTTTTTACTCTTTTATACATTATGTATAATTATACAATTGATAACATTATCATTTAATATTTATATCAATTAATATTATTTATAATTTAATATTATTTACAATTGATAACATTATCATTTAATATTTATATCAACTAACATTATTATTTAATTGATAACATTATCATTTAGTATTATTATAACTATTAATATTAAATACTAATAATATTGTTATTCTTATTAGTATTTATCATTTAACTGTCATGCTGTATGTTACTAGTATCAACACTTTACTTTAATGAAGTATTTATTTATTACTTATTATTATTCTTTTATTCTCATATCTTTATTATTTATTTATCTTTTATTTATTCGACTTTATTATTTATTTATTCGACTTTATTTATAATCATGTCGATAGTATGTCGAACCCTCTATTCTGCTGGGTTTTAACCTTGTCCATTTTATAATTCAACACTTTCTATTTCATCACTTCATTAAACTAAACTCTTAAATCAATTCTTTATTATTCGACTTTTATTTACTATATTTTATTGCTGTTGTTATTTGTCATATTTAGTAATATTTATAATTTATATTTGTGTTTACATTTTATGTAAACATATTTATTTGTGTTTACATATACATACACTAATTATAATTATTTATAAATGTTTTAATTATTTTTTTATAACCTTCCAGAAATGGCTGTAATATAGTGGTAGCCTATGTTTTAATAGGTTTCCTTATGGTTTTTTAATGGTTTTTCTTCATTATATAGCATTTAAAGGCGACTTAATCACAAAAAAAATATTTTTTAAAAAAGGTATATTTTTTAATTTGTTGGATATAAATAATATAGCAAGTGAAAAAAGCACTTTAGTTAGTTAAAAAAACTTTTTTAAATTATTTTAAAAAAATATGTATCAAATTTAACTAAAGTGAATATGATGTAATATAGCAACTTTTTAAAATTCAAGTAATTAAATTTTTTTAAAAAAATTTTTAAAAAGTTGTCATCATTTTATCTGATATAGAAAGTCATAATAAAATATAAATTTTATGGGGTGTGAATTTATGAAAAATAGTTTAGTAGAAAAATATTACAAAGGTGACAAGTTAAATAATTGTAGTAATTGTAGTAGTTGTAATGGTTGCAACACTAAAAAAGAAGTTGAAAAAGTTGAAAAATTTGACTTTAAAAAACAAATATCAACTTTTACTAATGCATATTATAAAGTTATGGATATAGTGGCTAAAGGTGAAAAAATAAGCAATTTAAACGAACTAAATAACCTAGAATTAAAAAATTACAAAATAGTCTTTGATGGTTCAAATTGCCATTATATAAAAGTAATGGATATAGAAACTAATTTTATCTATGCTAATTTCAGTTTAGGCAATAAAAAACTGCAAAATAGCGACTCTATTCAATTTCTAATATTTAACTTGTTGCAATGGTTAACATGTCCACACGCTACAGAATTATGTAGAAAATTTTGTTATGCAAATAAAGCATTTAATAAATGTCGCTACATGGATTTAAATAATAAGCGTGGCACTAGCGTAATAAGTAGAACTAGAAACGTTGTATTCTCTATGTATGCAAATTTTGAACAAATTTTTAATGAAGTTATTCAATTTGCATATAGTCTAAAAGGAGAAAATCAAAAGTTAACGGTTCGCTTTCATGAAAGTGGTGACATATACTGCGACCACTATCAAAATAAAGTTATCAATATAATGACTAATGAAAAAAATAAAGATGTGGACTTTGTTGCCTACACAAGAACTAAAACAATGTTAAACCATATCAACAATCTAAATTCAAGAAAAAATATTGGAGTTCGTTATTCTATAGATATGACAACTCCTAGCCATATTTTAGAAAAATGTGAGGAGTTAAACTGCTTAAGATACATCGTTACCGACAAACAAGATAATGAAAAATTAGCAATGATAGAACCTCAGTGGGTGTGTAATATTAATCAAACAACTAAATATGAAACACTTAACAAATTAGAATATGCAAGATTGAACAAAGATAAAAAATCAGAAAATGAAGCTTTAAAAGAATTAATAGACACTGATGTTAAATGTGATAAATGTAGAAAATGTTGGAAAAATAAAACTCAAACAATAATATTTACTGGAATACACTAATTAAGTTTGCAAGGGGTTCGCCCCTTGTACACCTTCAAAAGTTAATATTAATAGTGTTAACTTTTGAAGTTGTACAAAATTGCTACAACTTAAATAAAAAATAAATTTTAATTAATTGGGGTGTTTTATATGAAAAAAGTTTATGAGCAAATAAAAAAGGATTTAATAGAAAATTTAGACTATACTCTTTTATCTGATTACATTGTTTTGAGTGCTTATGTTTTAGAAGAAATTCATAATATCAAAATAAATAACATTTATTATGAGGAGATAAAAATGTTTAAACATATTGTAATTGAAATAGAAAATTCAAGTATATTAATTGATATAGTTATAAAAACAACTAGAAACTATGATGATGAAATATTGATAAAACACATAAATAGAATTGATATTAAGGAAATTTAAACAAACTGAAGGGACTTAAGTCCCTTCTATATCCTAACTAAAGTTAATATACGATATTATATTAACTTTAGTTGTGATATAGAAAATCACAATAAATATAATTAATTGGGGTGTATTAGTATGGAAAAAAGAATAATTGAAATGTTAACTAAAAAAGGTTTTAAAGAAGGTTTTGGATGCTTTTTTAAAGACCTTGAGAAAAATGACAATGTTTATAGATGTTACTATTGCTATGAAGAAAATTTAGTAGCTATAGAGAAAATAGTTGACACATGGAATTATGATAACAACGAAACACTTTACCAAAATGAAGTTGCTTCAATTCCAGAAATCGAAAAAATTATAAATCACTTCTAAAATAGAGGGGCAAAAAACTGCCCCCTATATCCTAATTAAAATTAATACTTATGTATTAATTTTAATTGTGATATAGCATCACAAAAAAGTTACTAAACTATGCATAATTAATATCATTCATGGATATTATAATTATATAACTTAGTAACTAATAAAAATTAAAAAATTTAATTAATGGGGTGTATTTATATGAAAATTAATTTAATTGAGAACAAACTTAATGAAGTACAAAAAAGATGTAGTGCTGGTACTATGTGCATTGAACAAATTATATCTTTTAAAAACGATGTTGAAACTATAGCGAAAGAAATAAAAAAATATGACACTGAAAATTTAATACAATTTGAGTATGAATACCATTATGGAGATAAATGTGCTGGTTATTCATATGTTAATACTTGTATAAAAGGCACTTGTAACGATAAAGGAACTGTAAAAGATATGGATATATACAGAGATAAAAAAGCTTATAGCGTTAGTAGAATTAATATAAAAAACTATGAAAAGTTACCTAAATTAATAAAACATCTACTAGAAAAAACTTATGGTTTTACTAGATATGGAAATTTAAATTTATAATGGAATTCTTAAAAAATAAAAAATCATACCATAAGGAAGAAGGTGTTAAGGGTTTTTGCATCGATATACAGGAACTAAATAAAACTGAAATATTAAAAATAGAAAAATTAGGTTTTAAGATTAAACCAATAGCTTATACATGGATTAAAAAACCTTATTATTATATCTATAAATAAAGTGATAGCAAGACTTAAGTCTTGCATCACCTATAAAGTTAGTATAATAAAATACTAATTTTATAAGTGATATTAATCACTAAATAAAATAATAAGGTGGTAGTTTTATGAAAAATAATACAATATTAGTCCAAAAATCTGAAGACGGTGCTTATAGAATCAAAAATAAAAGAGATTTAAAAGTAGGCGTTTATTTAGATTGGGTTACGTTCTTTAACGCTAATGATTCAGAAATGATTAAAATTGATAAATCAGATAATAAAAGAGATATCATAGAAAATTTAGATAATAAAGAATATAAAGATGTTAATTTAACTAATATTCAAATATCAAATTTAACTAAAAAATATACTTATGTTATCGATATGAATGGTGATGTTTTCTTCTCAGAAATATTCTGTGGGCATCTAGATATAATTTATTTTTACAAAATTCAAGAAAAAAATAAAATAACTACAGTTCCTGTAGAACTTAATTTTGAAAATTTATGTTTTACAGGTTCATCAGAAAAAAGATTGATAAACGATAAATTTGAAAATACGCCTAAAGGAAGTTATTTCAAAATTTATGAAAATAATAATAGTCAATATATAGTTTCTTTATATGATGGATTAAGTGAAAAAGTTTTATGTGATGATAGTAAAAAATTAATAATTTATACAATTGATGATATTATAAAAATTTTTGATGAAATACCATTTTAATTAAAAAGTTGATTTTATTTAATAAAAGCGACAAATAGTGTCGCTTTTATTAAAAACAGTTTACTAATGTTATTAAATTAATATAATAGCATTAGTAAGGTATTTTATACCTAAAAAATAAAATAAAGGTGGGTTTTATTATGATAATAGCTAACAAAATTAATTTATTGGAAAAAAAATCTGAAGTTAAGGATTCTATTGAAAATCTTTTAAATGATTTTAGAGAGAATAAAATTGAAGGGCATCCTTTTAACTGGAATGTTTATAGAGTTGGTTTATATGGTTTCAATAACGATGTTAATACTTACTTACTTTATGCGACTCAAGGTGTTCCAGAAGCTTTATATAATTCTGCTTATGATTGGGATATAGACTTAACTGAAGATGCTGAAGAATACACACAATTCGAAACTTTAGAAGAAGGCAAAGATTATTTAGATTATTTAGTAGAAAATACATTTGAAAAAATAGTTGATAATATGATTTAGAAATTTTAGTAGGTGCATCCCAGCACCTACTTTTTAAAAAAATATTTTATTATTTTTATTTTTTTAGAAATAAATTTAATAAAGTATTTTTTTTGGGAGGTGTTCAAGTGAAAAAAGTTGGATCATCAATTTATATTCACAAATCAAATCTAAAAGAATTAAATTCAACTCAAAAAAACTTAGTAGAAAAAACTGCTAAATTCTTACCTAAAGACTTTAATTTTCAAGTAATAAAAATCAATTTAAAAAATAATACTGTAAGTTTTATTGAATCTAATAATTGGAATGAAGCTAATGAACCTAATGTTGGTAATAGTTATTTGGTTGATATCACAGGAATAAAAAAATTCAATAAATCTAAAGGTCAAATATACCACCATAAATGGGCATTTGTTTCTGAAGGTTATAAAGGTTTTAGCATTAAAGAGTCTAAAAAAAGAAGTGAGTTGTGGGAAGGTGTTATTCCTAAAAGTTTTAAATCTAAAATTGGATATAAGAAATTTTGGGAAGAAGTTTTAAAACAATATGACTTAGAATTATAGGAGGTTTTATTATGAATTATATTTCAAAAAAAGAGTTATATCAAAAGATTAATCTATTAGAAAATGCTCAAGATAAATTTATGATTTTAGCTATTTATAATGGAATCGATGGAATAGATTTTGAGGACTTAATAAACCTAAAGGAAGCTGACATAGATTTAAATAAAAAAATCATAAAAAATAAAAATTTTATAATTCATATGGATGAAATTTTTTTAAAAACTTCTGAAGATGTACTAGAACAAAAAAAATATCATAAAAAATTTAATGCAGATTTTAGTAATATAAGCTATGAACTTAATCCAAATAATGTATTTGTAATCAAACCTAAACCAAGCAAATTAAACAATTTTGGTATCAATAGCATCAATAGAAATAGTTTGTTTTTTAGATATAGGGGCAGCATGGAACTAATGAAAATAAAAATTAGTGTAGTTAATTTAAAAAATTCAAAAATAATAGATGACTTATTAAAAATTAAAAACATCTGGAAATTGAGAGAAGTAAGAGATTTTTTTCAAAAGTACAACATAGATGCTTCTGCACAGAAAATTTTCACTATGTTAAAAAAGTTAAAATAAGTATTTTATTTAAGGTGGTATATATGAATATTGATAAAACTATAGAGTCTTTATATGTAATTAATAAAGGTGCTAAAAAATTTAGGGATTTAAATTATCAAGCACCTAAAAATTTTTTATATAATTTAAAAGAAGAAGTAATGAGCAAATTAATCAAAGAAAAAATTTTAACTTATGAAGGATACCATATTTTTCAATGTGAAAAGGTAAAATATGATTTAACTACAGAATATTATGAGGTTGATTTTGATTATTATGTATATAGTAATTTTGGATTTCATATTAAAAGAGAGAGTGACATAGTAAAATCTGATTTTCTGGGATATATAAACGAAAAAATATCATCAGAAAAAATAGATGTGTCCCTAACTTTGTTTGAATCTATTATTATTTTAAAAAAATATTTAAATAAAAATATTAATTTATCAGATGTAATTTTTTGTACAAAAGAGTATGGTTTTATTGACAAAAAAAATATAAAGAGAAACACTTTAAAATTATTTGACTTCTTATTAGAAGATTGTTTTTTAGTCAATACATTTTATGGTTGTTATTCTATAGAGTGTACTATTAGTTATGAGTATCTATCAAATAAACTAGGTTTAACTAAAAAAACATTGCAAAATAATTTAAATAAACTGATTGATTTAAATTTAATGCAATTTGATTCTGTAGAAGAAAAATATTATATAGTAGATTGTATTGTAAATCTATAAAGGTTTACACTCTTCCTAAAAAAAGTTTATTATTTAATTATAAGTTTATTTTAGGAAGGGGATTTTTTTATGTTGCTAGATGCAAGACCTATTGTAGAAGAAAAAATTATTTTTTTGAGAAATATGGTACAAGCTTTAGAAATAAAGCCACGCCTTGTAATTGTTAGGATTGATGGTGACCAAGCTTCAGCTAAATATGTAAACAATAAAATTAAATTATGTCAAGAAGTTGGAATAGAATCTGAAATTGTTTTATTACCTAATAATGTTAGTAATGGTCATGTTGAAGAAGTTATAAAAAATTTAAATAAAGATAAAAAAGTAACTTCAATATTATTACAATTACCTTTACCACCACAACTAGATGAAAAATATTTAACTGAATTAATTGACTCTAAAAAAGATGCAGATGGTTTTACAAGTTCTAATCTAGGAAAATTAATGCAAGGTAACTCTAAAAATCCTATTGCTTGTACACCCTCTGGAATTATGGAACTTCTAGCGTATTATGGTATTCAACTTGAGGGAAAAAATGTAGTTATAATTAATAGAAGTAACATTGTTGGAAAACCTTTAGCTTTATTAATGTTAGAAAAAAATGCTACAGTAACTATCGCACATTCGAAAACTAAAGATTTAAAAAAATTAACTAGAGAAGCAGACATAGTAATAACTGCTATTGGAAAAGCTAAATTCTTTAAAGCTGAAGATTTTAAAAAAGATTGGACAGTAGTTATAGATGTTTCTATAAATCTAGATGAGAACGGAAAATTATGTGGCGATGTGGATAAGGCAGATTATGAAAAAATAAATGCTATAAGTCCAGTTCCAAACGGTGTTGGTCGCATGACAGTTTTAGCACTAATTGAACAAACCATAAAAATGTTTATACGAAAATAAGATGGGGATAACCCCATCTTATTTTTATTTCAAAAAATTTTTTTATTATTTTTTACATATTTAATATCTTTTGTTTATAGTGAATCATATTTTAAATTAACGGAGGTTTTTTTGATGATTCAACAAACTACAAACAAAGCTTATGTGACAGGTCTTCTAAAAGAGAAGAAAATAGAACTTAAAAAATCTAAAAATGGAAAACAAATGGCTATTGGACATTTAATTGTTATAGTAAATAATGCTTATGGCAAGGGTGAAATAAAAGTTAAGTTAATGCAAATGGCTATTAAAAAAGATGGTAAAGAAAATTCATTATATAAAGCTTTAGAAAACATAGCAAATACTTACAAAGCTTCTATTGATGTTGGGGAAGAAAATGCAGATACAATAAAAATAGAAGGTTCTTTAAATGATGAAACTTATTTTTCTGCTAAAAAAGGTGATTTTGTAGAGTTAGCATTAGTAAAAGCTTTATTTATTACTAGAACCGAAAAAAATACAGAGCATTGTTGCAAAGTGGCTTTTGAAGGTTATGTAAGCAAAATAACACCTGTAGACTCTCAATTAGAAATTGATGTGGTAGGTTTAGGGTATGAGCAAATTGCTTTTCCTTTAAAAGTTACAATTCCAGAAAAATTGGTTGGTCAATTTAACACTAGCTATAATGTAGGTGCTACAGGTACTTTTAACTTCAATATAGTGAACCACATAGAAACAATTCTCGTACAAGATAATGTATCTTTTGGTGAAAATCTAGGGGAAGAGATAAGAAAAACAACAACTAAAAAAATAGTTTTTGGTGGAAGTGCAGCTAACTATCAAGGTTTGACTCAAGATATAATCAGAAAAGGTATGGCTCTTAGAGAAGGAAATCTTGAAAAGAAAAAACAAGAAACATTAAGCAGTGCTGGTGATAATATGTCGGCAGGATTTGGTGGTGGAGCAGTAAATGTAAATGATACAGGCTTTGCTAATATGGACTTCGGTGGTATGGGTAACGGATTTTAAAAAAATAAATAAATGAAATTCAAGTTTTATTTAAAGTTTTATGGAGGAAAAATGAGTTTAAATATATTAAATAAAGTAATCAACGGTGATGCTATAAATCTTTTAAAACAAATATCTAATGATAGTATTGATTTGTTGGTAACTGATCCACCATATAAAACAACAACTAGAGGTTCATATGGTGGAACAGGTGGTATGTTAAAAAGTCAATTATCTATGGATGGTAAAATATTCAAACATAATGATGTAAAACCAATAGATTATATTCCAGAATTTTATAGAATTTTAAAAGATGGCTCTCATTGCTATATAATGACAAATCATATTAATTTAATAGAAATGTTGAACACTTCTATTGATGCAGGTTTTAAATTCACTAAATCTTTAGTTTGGAACAAGGGAAATAAAATAGTTGGCAGATATTATATGAGTCAATTTGAATACATCTTACTTTTAAGAAAAGGTAAGGAGAAAAAAATAAACAATTGTGGAACTGCAGATATATTAAATGTTCCAAATAAAAAATCTAAAGATTTAAACGGAAAAAACATTCATGATACAGAAAAGCCTGTTCAATTAATGAAAATATTAATTGAAAACTCAAGTCAACCTAATGAAATTGTTCTTGATCCTTTTATGGGTGTAGGCTCTAGCATTTTGGCTAGTAAAATACTAAATAGGCAATATATAGGTTTTGAAATAGATGAAGTTTACCATGAAGTAGCTAAAACTAGACTAAGATTATTAGAAAACAATTAATGATGGAGGATTTTTATGAATAAAAAGCTTATAGAAAAGCAAATTGAAGATTTACAAGCTAAATTAAAAGAAATAGAAATAAAAGAAGAACTTGATAATACAAGTGAACATTTAGGAACTATTGATTTAAAACTTACTAATACAGGTGTTGTTAAAAAATCTGATAGAAAACTAATACAAGTATTAGATGGTTTATTAAGCTGGAGAGATAATGACGATTTTAAGTTAATATATAAAAGAATTGGTAGAAGTGTTGTTTGCGAATTATACAATGTAAATGACATAGGAATAATTCCAGCTATAGGGGTAGCTACTTGTCATGATGATGATGAATTCGATTATGATCTTGGTATAGAATTAGCAAGTATAAGAGCATTTATACATTATTTAGTTGATAAGCAAAGTGACCTAATAGGTGAATAATATGTTGAACTTATTAGATTTAGAAACTAACAAAGTTAGTACAAATATAAATGATTATAGCCTAATGTTAACTGCTCCTACGGGTTTTGGAAAAACTCCTTTTTTAGCTGAACTTTATGGAAACAGAGGATTAATTTTATCTTTTGATAATTCTCATAAAGGAATAGCAGGAGTTAATGCAGTAAGTATAGATTCCTATAATACTTTAGTATCATATGTAAATCAATTAATGAATCCTGCAGTTCGTGAGAAATTTGATGCAATAATAATAGATACTTTATCTTTATTAGATTTTTCATGCGAAAATCAAGTAACAGATAGCTATGGTAAAGATTTATTGGGAGATTGTTTACAATGGAATAAAGCTTATAAAATAGTAGATAAAAAATTCTTATCTATTATAAAACAATTACAAAGCATGAACTATACAATGGTTTATTCTTGTCATCCATCAGAAAAAAAAATTAAATTAAACGATGGAAAAGAAATTTTAAGGTATGATCCAAAAGTTTCTGATAGAATTAAAAACCTTTTAGTTCCAGAAATTGATATTCGTTTATTTGGTACTTTCGATTCAGAAGGAAATAAAGTAATTTATACTCATGCTACTCCTTTTTTCGATGCTAGATGTCGTGTTGGAGAAATGGACAAGGTAATTCCTTTTAGTGCTTCATCTTTAAAAGAAGCTTTTAAAGTAGGAATTGAAAGAAAAATTTCTAAAGAAGATACTATTGATGAGTTAAAATTTAAAAATGTTGTTAGAGAGCAAACTAGACCTTTTGAAGAAATAAAAGCTGATATTATTAAATATGGAACTTTATTAAAGGAAAAAGGTTTAGGTGTAAAAGCTAATGATATAGTGTGTCAAGAGTTGGGACTTGATAACGATGGAAATCAAAGAAACTTACAAAATGTAACTGAAAAAATGAGTCCTGCTTTAGAAGTTATTTGTACAAAATTAAAATTACTACTAGATTAAATCTAGTTTTATATAGATTAGAAAAACACCTAAAATTTTAGGTGTTTTTTTTATACTCTTTAGTAACAATTTTATAAAAAATACATATTGTATATTAAGTAGATAATAATTAAAAAAAAATTAAAATGAGGTGTATCTTATGAAAATTAATTTATCTGGAAAAAACTTTAATAATGTAGTAGTTGATATGTTGGGCGTTGATTATACTTGCGATGGACATTTTAAAGTAGATTATTGTGATGCTAACAAATTAAATACATTAAAAAAAGATTCTGACTACTCTAAGTTTGAATTATTCACAGGTTGCGATTACTTAAAATTAGAAGTAGGCGATGTTGTTAATGGAAATTTAAATGTGCAATGTGAAGATTTAGATATGTACGAAATGGAATATATGTCCTATCGTATGAAGTTAATAAGGAACGAAATAAAAACACAATTAAACATAGAAGATTTAGATTATATAGATTTAAGTATCTATGGAATTTAATTAATTAAGCACCAGATTATATCTGGTGCTTTTTACTTTTTTATACATAGATGTATATAGTTAATTATTAGTTTTTTTGAGGTGAAATTATGACCAAGAAAAAAGAAGAAGGATACAGAGAATTGATGCATTTTATATGTAAGGGGTTCAATATAAAAAAACCTACAGGAATGCAATTGAAACAAATATCAAAAATGCATAAAGAATATGGATATACCTACAATGGAATAAAAGCAACAATTTATTATATTACTTGCATCAAGAATATACATTTGGAAAACATGTCTTTGGCTCTAGTACCATACTTTTATGAAGAAGCAAAAGAACATTTTGCTATTCAAAATAATTTAAAGGGAAAAGCTGATAGTATTTGTATAACTCCAGTTGTTGTGGAAGTTAAGGAAATTTCTAAACCTAAGAAGAATAAAACCAAATTTATAGATATAAGTCAGATTTTTTAGGAGGTTAAGATGTTATACAGGAGAGAAGAAGCTTTAAATGTTTTAGGGCATTTATGTAACAATTTAAGTTTAATAAGAGATAAGAAGTACAGTTTAAATCTTAACGATTTTGATGATCCAAATCATAGAATTATATTTGGAGTTTTAAATGCTTTATCTCTGGAAAATGATGTTAAGGTAGCAGATGGTTTTATAGTGGATACTTATCTTAAAAAGTTTCCAGTTCAATATGAAACTTTTACCAAATATAAAGGTCTTGAATTGGTAAACAATATCAAAACCAAATGCTCTAATACTTCTTTTATCTATAGCTATAAAACTCTTAAAAAGTTTAGCTTATTAAGAAAATATAAATTAGTAGGTATGGATATAAAGGAAATCTTTGATGAAAACTCGATAGATGCTAAACAAATCCAAGAGCAGCAGTTTAAATTAGATAAGATGTCTATTGAAGAAATTAAGCTTCATTTTAAAAATAAATTGATAGAAGTTGATAAAGAATTCCAAACAAAAAAAGATGCTTATACAGTAGATATTACTAATGGTCTTGAAAATTTACTTAGTAGATGCAAAGAAGGTATCCAATGGGGAAAAACCTTTCAATCTAAACTTTTTAACTCAGTTTTAAGGGGGATGAGGGGTTCTAGACTAATGATACGAAGTGGAAATTCTGGAACAGGAAAATCTAGGCAAAGCATCGGTGATATGTGTAACATAGCTTGTTCTGAGAGGTATATTCCATCTGAGGAAAAGTGGGTTAAAAATTCTAAGATTGAAGATGTAACTTTTATTTCTACAGAGTTGGTTGAAGAAGAACTACAATTTGCAATGCTTTCTACAATAGCAGGTGTTCCAGAAGAAATTATTAAAAATGGACAATATTCTGATGTGGTACAAGCTAGGCTTAATAAAGCTATAGATATTATCAAAAACTCTAAAATCCATGTTGAATATAACTCCAACTTTAATATTACAGAAATAGAAAACTTGATAGAAACCAACATAGTTAAATATGAATGTAAGTATATTTTCTTTGATTATATACAAATTACTTCAGCATTAGCACAGGAATTAATAGAACTATTTGGTTATACATTGCGAGAAGACCAAATGCTTAATCAATTATCTTCTGCTCTTAAGAATTTAGCTAATCAGTATGATGTTTTTATTCTTACGTCAACTCAATTAAACAGAAACCATAAGACAGATTCTTATGTGGATGCTACCCATCTTAGAGGTAGCCAAGGGGTAGCTGATAAGGCAGATTATGTGGTTATAACACTAAGAGCAAGTAAAGCTGACTTGGAAAAGTTGAGTCCGATTACTGAAAATGGATTTAAGGTGCAACCCACCCATGCACAACATATTTGTAAGAATCGTGATGGAAAATGGACAGGGATTATACTTTGGGTGAATTTAGATTTAGATACTATAAATGTTCAAGATTGTTTTTGTACAACTCAAGATTTTGAGTTAATTACTACTATAATGCCAACAATTTTAAATTAGGAGGTAAAAATTATGATGATATTTTTAAAGGTTTATGCAGTATTATATGCAATATTTTTCTTTGGAATAAATGGTTATATGTTATATGGTCTTAAGAAAGAAAAATCTGAAATGGATTACTTTGTAGTCCAAGCGTAAGGTAACTTGCGTAAAAATTAACCTCTTGAATTGCTGGGAAACCCCAAAGCCTATTCACTACAACGTGGGTATGAAATAAAACCAAGCGTGAATGTTGCGAAAGCAGAAAAAAGTAATAGGATTGATGCAAGGTTAAATCCTAAACATCAGTATAAAAACGGGTAATCAGCATCCAAGTTCCGAATAGGAAAAGGTTCATCGACTATTCCGTAAGGAAGTAGGGTTCAAGTGAACTCGAAGTGGGAGGATGCCCTATGGGTATAAGATATAGTCAGTGCTTAGACCGAAAGGTTAAGAGTTATTTGTTTATTAGTTTAGGGTAGGCTAGGGAAGGTTTAATACCAATACAAAAATTACCCTTATTTAACAAAACTTACTTGCATCATTTCTTTTACTATTGGTTATACTACAGTATATAACTAAGTAAAGGAGGTGAAATTATGACTAAAATATTAGCTATAAAAACTAAAATATATCCAACTAAAACTCAAAAAGATTATTTTAATAGATGTTTTGGAATAAGAAGATTTGCATGGAATTGGGGTTTAGAACATTGGGAAGAATATAAATCATGGACTAAACTTGATAAAGCTTGGAATCATAGTTCTGAGTTAAAAGAGAATAAACCATATTTATATGAAGTTAACTCAATGATTAAAAATAAAGCTTTTAAATCTTTAAGTGAAGCTTGGCAAGAGTTTTTTAAAGATACTAAAAACAATGGAAAACCTAAGTTTAAATCTAAGAAAAAAGATACTAATAGATTTACTATGTTTATGAAAAATTATAACACTATCAACATAAGCAATAAATGGATTGATATGATAGGAACTAGAAAAATAGGTAGACTTAGATTTAAAAGTGCAGAAAATCTTAATTTCTTAAACAGTGAAAATATTAGAATGGCTGAATGGACTATTTCAGAAAGAGCAGGAGATTATTATATTAGTATTATTTATGAGAGAATCAATCATGAGGAAATTAATATAAATCAACCATGTGAAAAAGTTGGAATAGATTGTGGCATAAAAACGATGCTTACAAGTTGGGATGGTAGTAATTATAGTGAAACAAATTTACCTAAAAAGATTTTGTATCTTGAAAATAAATTAGATTATCTAAATAAAAAGTTTTCTAAAAAAGTTTATAACTCACATAGATTTAATTTAATGAAAAAGCAAATTAATAAATTATATTTAAAGATTGCTAACATTAAAAAAGATTTTATGTATAAAATAATAAATTTTTTAGTTAAAACTTATAAACAAATAAATTATGAAACTTATAATTTTAGTGATGCTATGGGTTTTAAGTCTGGTAGAAGAAAACTTTATAGATTAGCACCATATATATTTACTGAATTGTTACAACGTAAATGTGATGATTATAAAGTTAAACTTAATATTATAAAAGGTGAACCTACAACTCAGACTTGTAGTTGTTGTGGTCATAGATATATTAAGGAAGAAAAGCTTACTTTAAGTGATAGATTATTTGTTTGTAAAAATTGTGGGTATGAAGATGGAAGAGATATAAATTCTGCAAAAAATATTTTTAAATTTGTATAGTCATAAAAATATACAAGTAAGGCTTGGTAGAAGCCATCGTTGAGATATTTTCAATAGAAAAGTCGATGAAACGAAAAGTTCTATTTGTTGAATTGAAAAGACAAATACAGGCTAACCTAACGAGTTAGTCGAACATTACAGTTGGCTAACATAATTATGTCAGTAATGGTAACAGGATTTGTACCTTTATTGGTTGTGTTGCTATTAATGTAAATTATGGATATTAAACAACTAAAGAATCAATTGTCTGTAGAAAACATTATGTATATTATGCAGAGTTTAAAGATAGATTATAGAAAATCTTCCAATTCTAATGAAATTCTATATAGGACAAGTTGTCATGGGGGAAATAGTTTTAAGCTTTATTTTTTTAAAGATAGTAAGAATTTTCATTGTTATACCCATTGTGGACAACTTGATATTATAAATGTGGTACAAAATGTTCTGAATTTAGAGTTTACAAAGGCTATTTCTTATATTTGTAATCTACTTGGAATTTCTAATATAGATTTCAGAGAAGGATTTGAAGATATAGAAACCATAACTAATGATTTAGAGTTTTTGAATTTTTACAATGCTCCAGATGTTATTTTGGAAAAGAGAAATTTAAAGGTTCTAAATCCTAATCTTTTAAATAGATTTTATAATTTTTACCATCCTATTTTTCTTAACGATGGAATTAATCCAAAAGTTTTAAATAAATTTGATATTAAATATGACATTTTAAATAGGAGAATTATAATTCCTCATTTTGATGAATATGGAAATTTGATAGCTATTAGAGCAAGAAATTTAGATGAAGAGTTGGTAGATCAAGGTCTTAAATATATTCCTATAAGAATTGATGGAAAATTGTTATCTGCTAAGACACATCATTACCTTTATGGGTTGCATCACACTAAACAAAATATTAGTGCTACTAAGAAAGTTATTTTAGTAGAAGCAGAAAAATCTGTTATGCAATTGGAAAATATACTTCAAGACAATATATCTGTTGCACTTAGTGGTTCTTCCATATCAATGATCCAAATTAATTTATTAAGAGATTTAGGTGTTGAAGAAGTAATAGTTGCTATGGATAAGGATTTCCATGAATTTGGTACTAAAGAAGAAAAGTTGAATGCAATGAAAATTAGAAAAGCTATTATAGATAAATTATTACCTTATTTTAATGTAAGTGTGATATGGGATAAATTTGGGTATTTGGATTATAAAGATTCTCCAAGCGATAAAGGTGGAGAAATTTTTTATAGTTTATATAAAAACAGAATTTTAATTTAAGTTGGGGTATTTATGAGATATAAATTAAAAGAGTCGGTTAGTTCCGATATTATTGAGAGGATATGTGAAAATAGAGGTATAACCTTAGAAAAATTAAATGAATTTATTGATGTTCCAGAGAAACATAAACAATGTCCAAGTATATATTGTTTTATAGACATGGCTTATAAATGTGTAATGGAAACTATCGAGAATGATAATATTATTGGAGTTTTAGTTGACTCTGATGTTGATGGTTACTGCAGTTCTGCCATGTTTATTAACTATGTTAGAAAAGCTTTTAATTATAATAAATTTGAAATTTTTATACATGAAAATAAGGGGCATGGTTTAAGTAAAGAAATAGTTGAAAATATTATAAATAGTAAAGTTGACCTTATGTTTGTAGCTGATGCTGGTAGCAATGATTTCGATGGGCAGAAAAAGCTATATGAAAACGGAATTGATGTTTTGATAATAGATCATCATGAGTCTATTGGCTATAATCCAAATGCAATTATAGTTAACAATCAATTATCTAAAAAAGGTAATAAATTCCTAAGTGGTGCTGGGATGGTAATGAAATTTCTGGAATATATCGATATACAAAAAGGATTTAATTACTCTAAGGATTATTATGATTTGTGTGCAGTTGCACTTGTTGCAGACTCCATGCCGATGGATAATTTGGAGAATAGATATTATGTACAAGAGGGATTGAAGGAATTTAAAAACCCATTACTACAGGAATTGTATAACTCTTCTAAAAGTAGAAACTATGAATTAATAAGTTATGACTTAGCACCTGCTTTAAATGCTTTTACGAGGGTAGCCACTATAGAAGAGAAAAGAGATTTATTTGATGCTTTAATTGAAAAATCAGATACAAGAGAGTTAAGCGTTAGAGGATTAGGAAATATTGAATTAAACTTATCAGAGTACATTTCTAGATTAGTTCCTAAGATAAAAAATAGACAGAATTCTTGTGTTAATAAAGCTTTATCAGATAACAATACACGAATAATAAGCGATAGCTTACCTATTATAATATGTATTTTGGATAATAATGTAAATCAATCTTTAAGTGGCTTAATAGCTAATAAGTTAGTAGATATCCATAAAAAACCTGCTATTGTTTTAAGAGAAATGAATGGAAATTATCGTGGTAGTGGCAGAACTATTGAAGGCTTTGCTAACTTCAAAGATTATATAAATAGTTTCAATTTATTTTTTTTATGTCAAGGACACCAACCAGCTTTCGGTGTTGGAGTGTCTATAGAAAATTTCAATAAGTTTATAGAAAAAATCTATGGTTCGGATTTAGAAGGAATTGATAATTGTTATTTAGTGGACAAAGAGTATATTGGTGGGGCATCTGCCTACGATATTCTAGAGTTGGACAGGTTTAAAAACTATTGGAGCAAAGGATTCGAAAAACCTTTATTTTATATAGAAATTAATGAACCTATACAAATAGATATTATAGGAAAAAACAACAATACTATAAGAATTAAACATAATTATATTACTTATATTAAGTTTCAATGTTCTCCAGAGGAAGTGGAATATGTTAAAAATTTAAATATTACTGGAATTAAGATTATTGGAACTTTTAATGTCAACGAATGGAATGGAAGAGAATATCCTCAAGTTTTTGTAGATAAAATGGAAGCTGTAGGAAGAGAATATAATTCGTTTCTTAATTTTGCCTAAGTTTTTATGCTTAGGTTTTTTATATTGTAGTATATTTTTATATAAATTATAATTAAATAAAAATAGAAATCTAATGAGGTGAGTTATGTACTTAGAATACAATTATAGTGGTTTTAAAAAAACTTCTTGTGTTACTTTAGAACAATTTAAAACTATAATAAATGATTTGGAACAAAGAAAAATACCAAATAAATACCCAAATGAATTACTGTATAGTTCTCATGAACATTTTATGTTGTTTAGAAATAGTATTATACAAAAACAAGGATTTGCTTTATTATCTAATAATTGGATAGATAAATTAGTAGAATGGATAGGTTGTAGAAAATGTTTAGAAGTAATGTGTGGCACAGGTGCTTTATCTTATATATTAAAGAAAAGAGGAATAAATATTATTCCAACAGATGATTTTTCATGGCATCAAAAATTTGACTATTGGTTAAATATAGAGAATATAGATTGTGTTGAAGCTATAAATAAATATGGTAGAGGTGTTGAATTAATCATAATAAGTTGGGCGTGTTTAGATAACAATGCCTATAAGTGTCTCATGCAAATGAGAGAAGTTAATCCAAATTGCAAAATGATTTTTATAGGGGAGGAAATGTGTGGTTGTACTGCTGATGATAGTTTTTTTGAAAATGCTATTGAGGTAGAAGATAAGAAATTAGAAATAATAAATAGATATTTTCAAAGTTGGCAAATGATATATGACCATATAAAGTTATATAAATAATTATGATGAGTATAACACAAGTAATTCCAAGTTTTATTTTCTCTTTTATGTTTATTTTGAATAATTTGATAATATGTTGGATATATTATAAAATATAAGTAAGTATTATTATTAAAGGAAGTGTTAATGTGGACAATACATTAGTTTTTAACGTAGACCTAAATTATCTTAAAGAAGTAGAAATAAAATTAATTGAACTAATTAATAAGTGGTTAGACTCTAATGGATTGAATACTTTTGTTTCTAGTAATACTTTTGGTGTAACTAATGGTGAAATTATCATAGCTTTTGAAGAAAAACACAAAGAGCATAAAATTAAATTTCTGATTGAACAATTATTTAACAAGTTAAACATACGATTTTTTACATACTAATTTTTACGAAATAACCTCCATGAATCTATAGTTAATTAATAGATTTATGGAGGTTATTTTTTTATGGAAGCTAAATTAAAAGTTAAATTAGTAGCACATACAATTAATCCAGAATTGACTATAGCCAGTGCTGGAAAACTTTGCTATTCGCCTGTAGGTGTGGAAGAGTTATTGGAAAAACAAACAGAAGAAGGAGTGGCTAAGTTTGTAAATATGCTAATAAATATGGGACACCATTCCCCGTTGGAGCATACAAGTTTTACTTTTGCTATAGAAGGGGTTTCAAGAGCCTTAACTCACCAATTGGTACGCCATCGTTTGGCTTCTTATTCCCAACAGAGCCAAAGGTATGTAAAGGAAAATCAATTCGATTTTATAGTTCCTAGAGATATTAAAAAAGATGCAGAATTGGTGGGTTATTATTACCAACATATGTTTTTAAACCAAGAATTATACAATATAATTACAGATGGCTTACTGTTTAATTATCTTACAGGGGCAGAAGAAGTTGCATTTTTAGCTAGAGAATGTGCAAAAGCAAAGGTCGACAGATATGATCTTGTAGATATATTAAAAAATAAAATGGTGGAAATTTTAAGCCTTGAAATGAGTGAGGATGAAATAGAGTTAACATCACCTCATAGTTTGGCAGCTAAGGTGGAAAATATTGAAAATAAAAGATTGATTTTATTCGAACTTTTTGAAAATGATTTATATAAAAAGCTATTAAATAGCCTAACTAAAAGAGCAATTGAAAATGCTAGGTATGTTTTCCCTAATGCTATAGAAACTAAAATTATGGTAACTATGAATTTAAGAAGTTTAATAAATTTCTGTAAGCATCGTTGTTGTAGAAGAAGTCAAGAAGAAATCCAATATTTGGCATTTGCTATGAGAGATGAAGTAGCAGAGATTTCACCTTTACTTGCTAAATGTCTTGGTGCATCATGTCAGTTTGGAAGTTGTCCAGAAGGTTCTATGACTTGTGGAAAACCTTACAGTAAATTATAAGAAAAAGACTATACTTTTGGTATAGTCTTTTTTGCTACCTTTGAATTTGTGAAAATACTTTTATATTCTTTTTCTAAACTTGATTGTATTATAAAACTTAAAGTTATCAACTCGTCAACAGTAGTACATTTTTCATTTATTTCTTGTACTTGCTCCAACACATCAAAAATATCGTCTTTATATTTTTTCCACACTTCTTCAACAGATTTCACTTTTATTTCACCTACCTTTAAATATGAAAAAAGTGCCTTCAAAGAAAGCACTTGATTTTTCATTGTACACACTGTACAATTATTTACAACAAAACATAAATCAAAAACTCAATCTCAAACTTTTAATGAAAAAGAAAAAAAGTAAAAGATTTTGTTGAATTTATTGTATATCAATTTGTCGATAAAAGTCAACATAATTATTAATAAATTAAAATCTTTTTAATTTATATTGAGAGAGAGATTTGAAGAAAGAGGATAAAGATGGGAATAGTAAGAGTAGAAAAAAATAAAAATAATACATATACAAAAATAGCAAAAACTGCATTTGAGGATGAAAATTTAAGTTATAAGGCTAAAGGTATTTTTGGATACTTAATGTCCAAGCCAGACAATTGGAGATGTCAAGTTCAAGATTTATTGAAACATGGAAGAGATGGAAATGATTCTATTAAAGCAGGTCTTAGAGAATTAAGGAAACATGGTTACATGATTAAAAAAATAGTTAGAAATAAAAAAGGAGAAATTACTCATTGGGAAGAAACTATTTATGAAACACCACAAGAACATGCTAAAGAAGTTTTTAGAAGCCAAGAAAACAGAAGAAAAATATCACAAGCTAAAAAGAAAATCACTTTAAAAGGAAAATCAAAAAAAGGTATTAACCCTTTTATAATTAATACTAAGTCAACAACTAATGAAATTAGTTGTAGTAAGCCTAATTTAAAAACTGCTAACAGAAGTATTATTAAAACTGAAGAAGAAATAGAACTTGTTGAAGAGTTTGAAGGTAACATCTGTAAACTAGGCAAATCAACACTTAAGAAGCTTATTAACTACTATAGAGAAAAGAGAGTTTCTTTAGATTTATTAAAAACTATATTAGGTTATTGCAGTGATAGAGGTGCTAAAGCATTTACATATTTCCAAAAGGTTTTAGAGTCATGTTTAGAAAATGGAATAACTACAACACAAGCATTTAAACAAGCTATTAAGAATTTTTATGATGAAAAAACTAAAATTATTGAAGGTAAAAAAGAAGCTAGAAAAAGGGCAAAGAAAAAACAACAAAGAAACAACCTAAATTTTAACAATTTTGATGCTAGAGATTACGATTATAATAAATTAGAACGCCAATTATTAGGTTGGGAGTAGGAATTTAAAAATTTAAATTGGACTACCCTTTGTTTGCTATACACAAAAATAGAAAAAGACCATATATATTATATAGTCTTTTTAAAAACAACTAAATAAAAATGTAATAATACCTATTATTAAACAAATTATACTTATAATAATAATAGTTAAAATTCTATTTTGATTTTTTGTAGAACCTATATATTTATATTTTTTATATATTTTAATATAATATCTTAAAAAAAATATTAAATATGTAATACAACATAGTAAAAAATAATCTCCAAAATTTAATACAAGCTTCATGCTTACCTCCTATGAGTTTTTACATGAAAATTATATCATTATTTGGAGATTCAAAAAATTATTTAAACATTTCTAAAGTTTTAGAACTTATTGCTTGTTCTAATCTTTTTGTATCTATTTTTTTTACGAGAGATTTAAGTTTACCTGCTTCAGATTTATAACTTTCTTCTACCTTTTTCAAATATTCCTGTTCATCTGGGGTAGTAGGTTCTCCTAAAGATTTATATTCTTCTCTAATTTCAGCTACAATATCGGTTAACTCTTCTCTAACTTTATCTAAAACAACTAATTCAGTTTCTAGTATAGCCATTTTTTTCTTATGTTTTAATAGAAATTCAGTATCCTCCAACTCTTTTAATTTTTGTTTTTGGATTTGGATTTGAGCATTTACGTTTAGTATTTCTTCAGAAGATTTTTTTATATTACTCATAGTAACACCTCTAAATTTATTTCTCTATATACAATATGAATTTAGGGGTAAAGTGTTACCTATTTTTAGCAAATTTGATAAAAAGATTCTTTTATTTAAAGTTATTGTAATTTTTGCATGAATTAGGTATACTTATATATGAACTTGAGAATATTGCGAGGTTTGTATAAAATATGGAAACAAGAGTTTTAATACAAAAATTTAAAATAACAATTTTAAATGAAGATGAAGAAGCAAGAAGCAAACAATTTAAATTTATTCATAATGCACAACATGCTCAATACTTAGCATTAAATAAAGCTATGAGTTATTTAGCTATTAATTTATTTACATATGGCTTAAAAAGTGAAGAATATAAAGAAGCTTTAAAATTAAGTAACTCTAGTCCAATTTTTGACGGAATTCAATTTGGCACAGGAATAGATACAAAAAGTTCTGTTACACAAAAAGTCAAAAAAGATTTTAAAGCATCTTTGAAAAATGGTCTATTGAGAGGTGAAAGAAGTTTAACAAATTACAAAAGAACTTTCCCACTCATCACTAGAGGAAGAGATTTACGATTTAACTATGATGAAAATGATGACATAATAATTAAATGGGTTAACAAAATCACTTTCAAAGTTATAATTGATAAATCAAAAAGCAATGCAATTAATTTAAGACATATGCTCCACAAAGTTATAAGTGGTGAATATAAAATTTCTCAAAGTTCATTAACTTTTTCTAAAGAAAGTAAAAAGGACAAAAAGAGATATTTAACATTAATATTATCTATGAGTTTTCCTTATGAAAAAAACGTAGAATATGTTAAGGATAGAACTTTAGGTGTAGACTTAGGAATGGCTATTCCTGCTTATATGTCGGTATCTGATAGACCTTACATTAGAAAGGGTTTAGGTTCTTATTCAGAATGTGCTAAAACTAGAATGCAATTTCAATCTAGAAGAAGAAGATTGCAAAAACAACTTACTCTTTCTAAAGGTGGTAAAGGCAGAACTGACAAACTAAGAGCGTTAGAAATTTTTAAAGATAAAGAAAGTAATTTCAATAAAACCTACAATCATTATTTGTCTGCTAATGTAGTCAAATTCGCTAAAAACAATAAATGTGAGTTTATTAATTTAGAAAAAATAGAATCTAAAACTCTAAAAAATAGAGTTCTTGGTTTATGGACATATTATGATTTACAACAAAAAATTATATATAAAGCCGAAATGGTTGGTATAAAAGTTAGATTTGTTAGAGCAGCATACACTTCTCAAATGTGTTCGAAGTGTGGCTATGTAGATAAAGAGAATAGGAAAACACAAAGTGAGTTCTTATGTTTAAATTGTGGTTATAAAACTGGAGCAGATTATAATGCAAGTCAAAATATAGCCAAGTCAATTGAATATGAAAAATAGATTTATAACATGTTACATCATGTAACATCAGCTACTTTAAAAGCTGAAGGAGGAGGATGTGTGTTAAAAATGTAAGGCTTATAGCCAAATGCATTTTCATAATCACTCCTTAAAGGTTAATCCAAGTGTTGTGTTACTGCTTGGCAATCCATTTTAAATGTTTTTTCTTTATAATCCTGATAGTTAATATTTTTTATTTTTTTTATTGCATTGAGTGTATAATTTTTAGAAAACTGTGTAACATAGTAATACCAATGGTTTGAAATATATAATTACATAAAGAAGAAAACATTACTGGAGGTTCACTGCAAAATTGTTAATTTAATATCTCTTTAAGTGGCTTTAATGCTAGTTTTACGAGTAAGGTTTTATATTAACTATGGTGATTGTAAAGTTTATATATAAATTTTAATTTTAAGGAGCTTACTAAGTTTTATATTAACTATGGTGATTGTAAAGTTATTAGCTTCTAGAAAATCAAAATTGAAGTTCTTTGGTTTTATATTAACTATGGTGATTGTAAAGACTTTTAGGAAATCTTTAAAAACTTTATGTACAACAGGTTTTATATTAACTATGGTGATTGTAAAGTCAGACCTTACTGAGTTGAATGGCTTTTCTCTATAGAGTTTTATATTAACTATGGTGATTGTAAAGACCTCGTACAAAATATTTTTTTAAAATGGACTTTTTTGTTTTATATTAACTATGGTGATTGTAAAGATTCTCAAACCTAAACCACTTTGCAATTGTAAAGCTAGTTTTATATTAACTATGGTGATTGTAAAGAAGGTAAAAACAGACCATCAAACCTATAAAAACGCTTGTTTTATATTAACTATGAGGATTGTAAAGGAAAGCAAAAGATGAGGAGTTTTAAGCATATTTACCGTTTTATATTAACTATGAGGATTGTAAAGCATCAATTAATTTAAAACCCAATGCTCTATTTATATGTTTTATATTAACTATGAGGATTGTAAAGCTAACTTCATTGTCATCACACCTCTCAAATTCACTTTGTTTTATATTAACTATGAGGATTGTAAAGATAGAAGAAAAATTGAAGACTAAAGACAATGTAGAAGGTTTTATATTAACTATGAGGATTGTAAAGTAACTTTAACATCTCTATGCTCTGATATAAACTTATGTTTTATATTAACTATGAGGATTGTAAAGTCAATTCTTATTTTATTGGAATTTAAATTTTAAGCCAGTTTTATATTAACTATGAGGATTGTAAAGCCTTATTAATTAATTCAAAGTCTAATGCTCTATTTAGGTTTTATATTAACTATGAGGATTGTAAA
Source organism: Amissidens hainesi (assembly GCA_027576215.1). Lineage (NCBI taxonomy): Eukaryota > Metazoa > Chordata > Actinopteri > Siluriformes > Ariidae > Amissidens > Amissidens hainesi. The sequence continues at coordinate 21,974 of JANZXU010003454.1, read as the reverse complement.
GATTATTCGGCTTTCTGCTACCATCGACAGGTTTTCTAGTTTTATATTAACTATGAGGATTGTAAAGTGAAAATTTTCTTTATAAGTCAGAGTTACAAAAGTGTTTTATATTAACTATGAGGATTGTAAAGTAAATGTTTTTCTAGTTATTCCTAGTAGTTCTACTAAGTTTTATATTAACTATGAGGATTGTAAAGACAATTTAAGTTGCGAAAAACTTTAAATAAAATATTGTTTTCATATAAAGCTACTAAAAAAATAGTAGCTTTTTTTATATTTTTTTTTATAAAAAGGTGTATACTTTTATCCCTTTAGTCATAATATATATAGAAAATAAAAATAAAATAAAAGGTGGTAAAACTATGAAAAATGAAAATATATTTTCTTGTGTATTATGTGATACTCCAATAAGCGATGAGCAATTTGCTAATAATACAGGTATGTGTGTTGCTTGTAAAAAGCAATATGATGAGGAAACTAAAGATATGGTGCAGGAGTATGTGGATGATGAAATCATTATTAGCGATATTCCTCTTTTTAACCAAGAGGAATTCAATAAATTATTTGAAAAATATCCAGAAGGAATTATTGAAAGTGATAGAATAGAAGAATATTGCTATAGTTGTTATGAAAATGGCTTATTAACTTCTAATTATGATAATGAAGCCTACACTTTTGCATATGATATTTGGAATCCAAATGCTATGATACCTGTAGTTTCTGTTAGAAAGACATGTGAGGGTGCAGACAAAATTTATGTTGAATTATATATGACTCAAGAAGAGTATAGAGTTGAATATTTAGGAGAGCAAGACCTTCAAGATGAAGTTTTATATGAAGTTGAGTTGAAATAATAATAAGCACTAGAGAAATCTAGTGCTTATTTTTTATATTTTTTGGTATAATTATATAAAATAAGCAAATAAGGGAGAAAACAAATGAATATAAAAGAACTTACTTTTTGTTCGGCTACATTAATCATGAATTGTGATAAAGAGAAAATATGCAAATTGGTAGACAAGCATAAACTACAAGAATCAAGTGATATAAATTCTCATAAATCAATGTTCTTCAATATGCAAGATTTATTGAAATTAAAAGAAAAAGAAAAACTTTTTAAAATTATTTTTGAATTAATAACAGTAGAGGGCGAAATATTAAATAAGAATTTTCCAAATAATGAGTCTTTATTAGATGAAAAAAAATTAAAAAATTATTTGTTTAAAAACGATGTAGAACTAAAATACATTTCTCTTTGTTACCATTTTTTAAAATTAAATAATTTTAAAAATTATGAAATGTCTGGCGAGTTAGGAGAATTATTTTCTGATTTATATATAATATTAGTCAATAAAATTTTACAAGAATCTTATAGAGCATTGGTAAATTGCCACAATGAAAATAATCCCATTAATAGTCTTGATGTCGATTTTGAAAAAATGTCAAAAAAATTATATAACGAATTAAAAACAGTTAAAGATAACAATCTTTTATTATCATCTGAAAATAAAAAACTAACTAAAACTAATAAAACACAATTAAAACAAATTAATAACTTAAATAAAGAAGTTATTGATACAAAAAAATATATAGAAGAAATTATTATAAAAACAATTGGTGATAATAACAATGAGTTAATTAAAGCTTTTAAAAATACTAAATATGATGTTTTAGAAAATACATATAATTCTACTTTAGATAAATTAACTGAAGAATTGAGTTTAGCAAGAGCAGATAGTAGGTCGCTATCACAAAGACTTGCTTTCTTAACAAAAGAAAATAGAGATTTAAAAGAAAAAATTAAATATTGTGAAGCAAAAACTGAAATAACTCCTTCAATTGTAGAAGAGAAAGAAGAAATGCAGGAAGAAGTTAAAAATAAAAAACTATATAATAACTATTTAAAAGATGTGTTTATTGTTTGGTGTAAAGATGTTGAAAACATGATTGGTGTAAAAAGTGATGGTAGCAAAGTTACTATAAAAGATATTCCACCTATCACATACATAGCTAAAGGTGATTTTATGCTAGTAAGAGAAGATGGTAAATTTTTACGAAGTTTAGATGGTTTTACAGAAAAAAATATTTATCCAAATATAGAGTTTGCAGTTGTTACTGTAAAAAACGATATATTTTATGCTTCAAAATGTATTACTGGAGAGATGATCCAAATAAACTTAGACACTATGAGAACACCACCGAAAGAAAATATGGTTGTTGGTTTAGATATTAATAATAATCATAATGTAAAAATTATTTTTAAAAGAAGTGTTCATTTGTTAAATTCTTATAGAACTATAATAGACATGAAAAAACAAAGAGTTCTTTATATTTTAAAAACTTTAAATAAAGGGTATTTAGTAAGAGATTGTTTTACTGATAGTGAGGAATTTAATGACACACATATTGAGCAAGTTAATAAAGGAGATGTAATAATAGTTGATGAAAACAATGAATATTTAGGAGATTTATCTCCTATGATGTATTTACACTCTCCATTAAATACACATAAAAACTATTATACATTATCTATAGAAAATAGTAATGTATATGGTGTTCATCAAAATGGTGTCACCACTTTATTAAACAATCCTAGTGATTTAGTAGTTGAAGATAAAAACTTAGCAGTAGTTGATGAGTTTAACAATATTTTGTATTTAGTTGATTATAACACTAGAGAACAATTACCTTCTAAGTATAAAAAATAGGTAACAACTTTCCACTTTTTGAGTATATTGTACTAAGAATATAATTTTAAGGTGGAAAGCATGATTGATTTAGTAGAAGTTTTAGGAAGAAAAAAAGGGTATTATACTAAAGAAGCTGAAAAAGATTTTAATAATACTTATGCAATACTAAATAGAATATTGAAAAATCTAACTGATAGTGAGAGAGATTTGTTATTAGATTTAGCTAATCATAATTATCAAGAACTATTGTTTTTGTTAATTGAAGCATTAGAAAAAATAAACTAATTGTAAATATTTTACTATTACTCTTATATATTTATTTTTTAACGGTTATAATATAAGTGTTTTGAAATTCGAAATACAGCTTAATATTAGCTATATTTCTCTTAAAATTTATATATTTTTTATTTATTTACGAAAAAACCTTCTGTTGTCTATAGTGAAATAACTATAGGAGCAGGAGGTTTTTTCTTATGTATAACGCTAACTGGCATACTCATACTCACAAATCTAATATTATAAATAGAGATTCAACTAATAGAGAGTCTGACTTAATAAATAAAGCCTTAGAATTAAATCTTAAAGGTTTAGGTCTTACTGACCATGCCAATCTTTGTTCCCATGTAGATGCTATTTTACATCTTAAAAAATTAAAAGAAAAAGCTACAGGTAAAGAAAAAGAAAAGTTAGAAAATTTTAAATTAGGACTTGGAACGGAAATTTACTTAGTAGATAGAAATATTATCAATAAAGCTAGAGAAAATAATGAGTCCACTAGATTTTATCACTTAATTATAATTGCAAAAAATTATGATGGATACAGAGCATTGGCTGAACTTAGCAGTAAATCTTGGGAGGAAAGTTTTTATCATAGAGGTATGCAAAGAGTTCCCACATACAAAGATTATTTTTATGATTGGTGCTTACAAAATAAAAAAAATATTATTATATCATCAGCATGTCTTGGAAGTGAATTTTCTAGTTTAGTCTTAAATTATATTTCAGAATCTAGTCAAGAAAATAAAAATAAGATAGATGCATTTTTATATAATTTTGTAAAAATGTTTGGAGAAGATTTTTATATAGAACTTCAGCCTTCCTATTCTGATGACCAAATTTCTTATAATAAAATGGCATTAAAAATAGCTAAAGCATATAATATACCAGCTATAATAACTACAGATGCTCATTACTTGTCCAAAGAATTAAGAGAGGTTCATACTCATTACTTAAGGTCACAAGACTCAGAGAGAGAAACTGACCAATTTTATGCATCAACATATTTAATGGATTTAGAGGAATTGAGGGAGTATTTTAACTATTTTTCTGATGAAGATTTTAATTGGTGCATCAAAAATTCTTTGGATATAGCTAATAAAATTGAAAATTATGATTTGAAAAGAGATACTGAAGTTCCACATAGTAAAATGAGTTTCAATAAAGAAGTTAAAGATATTTTAGGATACTTAGATTTAAGAAATTACCCTTATATTCTAAAATTTGATTCTAGCAACCACCACTACGATAGATTACTGTTAAATCTAATTAATGATGGTTTAAAATCAAGAAAAGTTATTATTAATAAAGAAGTCCTTATAAGGATTAACAAGGAATTAAAAACCTTATGGATTATATCAGAAAAATTAAATCAAAGATTGAGTAGTTATTATATTCTAACAAAAGAAATAGTAGAAATAACAAGTAAAATTTCTTTGGTTGGAATTAGTAGAGGTTCTGCAGGTGCTTTTTATATTTGCTATCTTTTAGGTATAACAAGTATTGATCCATTAAAATATAACTTACCAGATTGGCGACATATTAGTCCAGAAAGACCAACTTTACCCGATGTAGATTTAGATTTTGAAGCAAGTCAAAGAGCAAATATTTTAGAATTATTAAAAGAACATTTTGGCTATGATAAAGTTTTAAATATAGCTACATTTAAAACTGAAGGAACTGCATCTGCCATACAAACCATGTGTAGGGGTATGGATATACCTATCACAGAAGCACAGTATTTAAGTTCTTTGGTGGTAGAAGGTAAAACTATTAAAGAAAGCTTTAAAACTATGTCAGAGGACTCTGAGAGCAAATTATTGATAAAAGAATTGATGAAACATGAAAATCTTTTAGAAAACATATTGGAAATAGAAGGTCTTGTATGTGGAAGGAGTTCTCACGCTAGTGGGATTTATATTTTTAATGAAAGTTACTGGAATACAAATGCTATGATGAAAACACCAAAAGGATTGCCTACAACTCAGTATGATATGGACAATTCAGATTATCAAGGTGGTCTTAAAGTAGATATGTTGACTATAGAAGCTTTAGATCGTATTAGAAAAAATTTAGATTTATTAATTAAAGATGGAATTATAGAATGGCAAGGAAGTTTAAAAGATACTTATGACAAATATATTAATCCAGATGAGTTAGATTTAGAAAATCAAAAAATGTTTGATATGTTAATCAATGGAGAAATTATAGATGCTTTTCAGTACGATAGTAATCAAGGTAGGAATGCTATAGTTAAAATTCAACCTAGAAACTTCCAAGAATTATCTGATGGTAATGCTTTAATGAGATTAAGTTGTGATGGAGAACAACCAATTGATAGATATGTAAAACATAAAAATAATATTGATATTTGGCTTAATGAAATGCAATTAGTTGGTTTAAATTCTGAAGAAATTAAAATTATGAGCAATCATCTATTAAAATCCTACGGGGTAGCAGCTACCCAAGAAGCTATTATGAGATTATCAATGGATAAAAAAATAGCAGGATTTGACTTAGTGTTAGCTAATAAACTGAGAAAAGCTATAGCTAAAGCTAAGGCTAAACATTTAATACAAGAAGTAAAAGATGAATTTATTCAAGGTGGAATTAATTTAGGTAACAGAGAAATATTTTTAGAATATGTATGGAAAACTTGTGTTGAACCATCTCTTGGTTATGCATTTTCAGAACCTCATTTAGCAGGTTATACATTGATCTTAATGCAAGAAATGAACTTGGCATATAAACATGGATTATTACATTGGAAAACTGCATGTCTATGTGTTCAAGCTGGAGATATCTCAGAAGAAATTTCTAAAGGAACAGATTATGGTGCTATAGCAAAAGCCATTGGAAATATGGAAACTGGTTTTGTACTGCCACCAGACATAAATAATTCTGAAGTAAGTTTTAGACCAGATATAAAAATCAATAAAGTTTATTATGGCTTAGGTGCTATTAATGGAATTTCTGCAGATTTAGCTAGGGAAATAATTAAATTAAGACCTTTTAATAATTTTCAAGATTTTTTAAATAAATGTGTTGTTACAAAAATAGTTCAGCCATCTAAAGTTTATAATCTTATAAAAGGTGGATGTTTTGATTTATTTAATCCTAAAAGAGATGAAATTATGAAAGAATTTATTTTATTTTTAGTACCACCAAAAGAAAAATTAACCGTAGCTAATGTTGCAAAATTGCAACAGTTTGGAGTTATTCCTTTAGAATTATCGGAGAATATCAGATTATTAGAGTTTAGGAAACTCATATTTATTAAGGAAAATATTTATGAGATGATAAATAAAACTCAAGGAAATTTCATAGTTCCACAAAATTTAGTTTATTATTTTGAGAATGTGTTAATGAATAAATTTATATCTGCAGTTAATTATGGTGCTAACGGTGAACCACTTTTAAATAATAAAGAGTTTGAAAAAATTTATAAAAAAATTCAAGAGCCTTTATTTTCTTGGATATCAAATAATAAAACTATAATTTTATTTAACAATTGTTGTAGGCAGGAATTGTGGAATAAATATTGCATCGGAACTAGAGCCAAATGGGAAATGGACTCTTTGAGTTATTATACAGGAAATCACGAACTTGATGAGGTAGGATTAAATCAATATTATTCCGTTGATAATTTTAATGATCTACCTATTGAGCCAAAAAAATATACTCATGCTACAAATCATAGAACTTATAAAAGATTTAATTTAAACACCATAGCTGGAGTTGTGGTTGATAAGAAAAGAAGTAAATATACTATAACTTTGAATACTCAATTTGGAGTTGTGGAAGTAAAATTAAATAAGGATTTATATGTATATTATGATAAAAGAACTGATAATGAAGCTTCATGGTTCACTAGGGGAACTAAACTCTTACTTCAAGGTTATCGTAGGGGAGAAGTTTTTTATTTAAAATCTTATGAGGACTCCATGATGACGAGTGTAATCTACAAAATAGATGTAAAGAATGAAAAATTACTATTTTCTAATACTAGAAAAGTTGATGTATAAAATTAAAAGAGTAGTTAAAAATAACTACTCTTTTTTACTTAAAAATTTTTTTTATACACCTTGTCCTAAAAATATGATATACTGTCTTTAGAAAAAACAGAATATAAAGCAAAAAAACCCTAGAAGTAGCGATGTCAGCAAAACTAACTACTAAAAGGATTTTGATATTAAAGACTTTATGTAATAAATATAAGAGTTTAACTCTTATATTAAGATTATATTAACTTTTTCAAAATAAGTCAATGGTAATATAATACATAAAGACTTCTTTAGTAGTTTTATATTTTGTTTTTAAATATAAAAATACAAAGGAGGTCTTTTTTATGTCTATAATGACAATTAAAGATGTTAATAAAACAAAATTTTATCAAATTCCAAAAGCTTTTTTCCATAATGATGCTTATAGAGATATCAATAGTGATGCTAAAATAGCATATGCTATGTTAAGAGATTTAGTAGAACTATCTATAAAAAACAATTGGGTTAATGAAAAAAATCAAGTTTATGTTAAGTTGAGCAGAAGAAAATTAATGTATCGTTTAAATATAAAAGGTACAGAAAAATTTGCTAAAATAATGGAACAATTAGTAAATTGTGGATTAATAATATATAAAAAAGTAGGTTTCAATGAGTGCAATGAAATTTACGTTTGTAATCCAAGTGAGTTGGAAAATGTTACATATGAGAACGAAGATTTATTAGATAAAAAAGCATCTAAAACACCATCAAACCCAGTAAAATACAAGAGGTTCGAAAATCGAACCACTAGTGGTTCGAAAATCGAACCTCCAGTGGTTCGAAAATCGAACCTCCAGTGGTTCGAAAATCGAACATATAATAACCCTAATACTATAGACACTAAAACCATAGATACTAACAACAACGATAAGGTTGTTGAAAAAGTAAAAAAGAAGCAAGTTAAAATAAATGAAAAAGAAATAAATTTAGTTAATAATATTATTAAAAAAAATCTAAATATAAATTTACCTAAAAAAGATTTAGAGTTATTAGGATATGCATCTAAAGATTTATATGGTGTTGTTACTGAAGAGTCAATAATAAATGCTTGTAATGTTGCTAAAGCATCTCCTAATAAAATTAATAACTTAGGAAAATATTTATATAAAGCTATTAGAGAAGAAATGCATGTAACTGAATATATAAATAAAAAAGATTTAAGATTTAATAATTTTGAGTCCAGAACTTATGATTATGAAGATTTAGAAAAGAAATTGTTAGGTTGGGAGTGTGATTAAACCATTTATGTTATAATTTAATAAAAAATATAATAAATGGTAGGTGAACTATGAGTAACTCAAATAACACAAGTGATTTTCTTTATATTTTCTTAGAAGCTATAAACATGTTTTTTGAAGTAACAGATGATATTAATAGTGCTATCTTATTGATGGCAATAAAATACTATACAAAAGAAGGTGCTAATACAATATCCTACCCAACATCAACTTGGTTTGAATTATGTAGATTAACTCCATCTCAATTTGAAATGGCAATAAACAACTTAACTAATATTGGATATATAAATACAAAAATGGAGTTAGATGAAAATAGAGTGCCTGTTAGAAAAATAAAGCTATTAAAAGCATATTTTGGTTGGGAAGAGTGTTATGATGACTACAGAAATCTAATATAAAATGGAAAGCAATGTGTATACAGAAATTTTTAGATGTGTAGGCAATTTACTATGTTCTTATGATGATGCTAAAAAAACCTTAGTTAATTCTAAAGAACGTATAAAAATATATAAACTTATACAAGCCTTTGCTCCTGTTTATGCAAGTGTTAAAACTATACAAAAATTAAGTAAATCCATAAGTGTGGCTATAATTCCAGAAACTGATGAAGAATATAAATTTACTTATGATATTTTTGACGATAATTATTTAAAAGAAGTTTTGGAAAACATAGAGTCTATAGGTGGTTCACCTAGTGAAGTCGGAGGAATAGACTTAGAATATATTGATGGTAAATTAGAAAAATTAAAAAAAGATATAGTGACAATATCTACAAGAGCAGATGAGATGAAACACGAAATTTTAGCAAAAGGCATTATGCTTTATGGAGTTGATTTTGAAGAAAAAATGAATGGTTGCGATTTTAAATTTGTGGAAATGGCAGAAGAAGTTTTAGTTTAAAGGGGAAGATATGATGGAAGATTATAAGGCAATAGAAGAATTAATCAAACAAGGTAAGGCTAAGATGTATTTTGAAACTTTCACCTGTTTAAATAAAATTTATGAAACTTATAACGAGTTTGTAGAACTTGCAGAACAAGATTATGCAACAAACTCTGAATATTTAACCATATTAAAATCACTAAAAGATAAAATAAATGATTTAGATAATCATGCAGAAGCAGAAGGAATTGTTGTTAACAATGATAATGAACAGGTGGCTACTATTAGTTATAAGACTTTTGATAGAAGCAAGTTGTCAAATATGATAGAAAACATATCTATGATTATAAAATATATAGAAAAGCCAATAAAGTCTAGCTTTAACCAAAAAGAAAAATGGTTTAATGGTTTTTTTGATGGAATGGATGAATTAGAAAAGGAAGCTAAAGAGATTGAAAAGAAAGCTAGAAAAGAGTTAACCGAGCATGGATATTGGTTTGATTATGAAAAACAAGAAAAGTTTAATGAGTTTATGAAGGGTTTAAATTAATTTATTAGGAGTAATGTTATGTTAGAAGAAAAAATGGAAAAATCAAAACAAGAAGCAAAAATGCAATTTTATAAAAAATCTTTTGAAGTTTTTAATGAAGTACAGGATGCTATGAGAGATTTATGTATAAAAATGAATAAATTAAAATCAGATGATAGTAAAGAAGTTTTTAACCAACTTATAAAATTATATAATAATCTGGTTGATTTATCGAACACTAATAGTGGTTTTATAAAATTAGTGAATACAAAAGAAAAAAAGGAATTAAGAGTTGAATTATGTGTATTTGATAAAAATATATTAAAAAAAGCTACAGACACCGTTGAGTCGATAATTTTAAGAACAAATGGCGATAAAAAACATGATTTAGTAATACTAGCTAAGGAAATAGATGCTTTTCTCATAGCAATGAAGTTGTTGGCTGAAAATGGTAAAAAAGTAGCTAAAGAGGTACAAGCAATAGTTATAGAGCAAAATGCTATTCCAGACTCATATTTAAATTAATTTACATACATATCCATCTCCATCTATAGTTAATTAATTATAGATTTTGGAGGTATTTATTATGAAAAAAATGAAGGTTGGAGAATTAGTAAATTTTAATGAAGATGCAGAGATAATAGTGGATGATAAAAAACTTACTGTAAAAAAAGGTGATTATGGGGTAGTGGCTTCCAATAAAACTGTACATGTTCTTACTGGAGAATGTTTTGGTATTGATGTTCCCGTAAAAGATATGGATGTTGATGGGTATGACATTCCAAGTATGGCAGCTACAATTCATTTAGGTTTAGAATCTGCATATAATATAAATAAAATTGTTGATAGAAATCATCTTATCAAGAATTTACAAACAATTCTAAAGAAAATATTTAGATAACTGATTAAAAAAACTATAATAAAAAAGCAATTTTATTTAAAGTTTTTTTACAGAATTTGGTTAGAGATTATGGTAAAATATATTTATTCTTAGGTGGTGCTTATTTAAAAATCATAAGTTTTTCCCTTTTGTAAATATAGATTGCTAGTTGAAATAAATAGGGTTCAGAGAAACCTTTTTCAACCCAAAAAAATCTTTAACTAATATTTTTAGTTGGAGATTTTTTGTTTTTCCTAATAATTGCATATAATATAATAAAAGCAATTAATGGAGGAAAATATGACTAAGGGTATTTATAAAATAAATAAAATAATATTTCCGAAAAATACTAAAACTGTGGAAGCAGGAGAATATGCAATTCTCTCTTTAAGTTTAGTTAAACATATAGATGGCAAAAAGCCAAAACTTCATCCTGTATATGAAAATATTTCTGCTAGGGGAAATGTACCATTTTTGAAAGAAGGACAAGAGTTCACCTTTGCACTAATTAATCCAGAAGAAAGCCGATTTGGAACTACATATACAATCGAAAATGTAGTAAAAGAAGTTGATCCAAATAACAAAAAAGACCTACTTGCCTTTTTAACCTTCCTAACAGGCTCTAAGACAGCCGAAGAATTGATAAAGGTAAAAGATATCTATAAATTGCTTAAAACCCAAAATAGCAAGGAATTATTGAAAATAAAAGGTATAGGAGAGCATAGGTTGAACCATATCTATGAAACTATGGCTATGTACACCGATTATTCTTATGCATATGCTAAGTTAATTCCTTTAGGTTTAACTAAAAAACAAGTTAAAAAAATAGCTATGAAATTAGGGGGAGCAGATTCTGCAGTAGATGTTTGTATGAACAATGCTTATAAGCTAATAAAAAAAGTTAAAGGTATAGGATTTCTATTAGCAGACCAAATAGCTATGAAATGTGGTATGAATGAAAAAGATGACCGAAGAATCAGATGTGCTATTGAATACACATTAGAAATCGCTGGAGAAGCAGGAAAATCTTTTTTAACTACTAATCAATTATTACCAGAGTTAAAAAGAATTGTTGATGTTGAATTTGAAGATATAATAGATGTTCTTCAGAAAATGCATGATGAAAACATTATAACAATAACCGATGAAGGTAAAGAAGTTGCTCTAACAAAATACTTGGCTTTAGAAGAAGCTATATCAAAAGAGTTATTTAGAATAAGAGATGCTGAAAGTGTGATTAAAATTCCAAAAAATTGGAGAGAAATTGTAGCAAATTTAGAGGAAGAACAGGGTTGGAAATATACTGATGAACAAATGCGAGGAATAGAAACTGTACTCTTTAATAATTTGGTTGCCATTAGTGGTAAGGCTGGAAGTGGTAAATCTACCATCACAAATGCTATGTGTGAGGTTTTAGATGCATACGATATACTCTTATGCTGTTTAAGTGCTAAAGCTTCTCAGAGATTACGAGAGGTTACAGGAAGAGATGCTAAAACAATTCATAGGGCAATAGGTCTAGGGTTCGGCTCAGAGGAATTTACCAATATTTTTTCAGATATAGTAATACTTGATGAAGCATCAATGGTGAACGGAACTTTATTTTTAAAATTATTACAAGCCACCAAAACAGGTGCTAAACTGATTGTTATTGGAGATGATGGTCAGCTTACATCTATTGGAAACTGTGCAGTTTTTAAAAATATTTTAACTTCTAAGAAAATAAAAAATGTTGCTCTTTCTAAAATCCATAGACAGGCTCAAAAATCTGCTATTATAACTAAAAGTATTGATATAAGAAATCAAGAGCAAATATACCCAGATGGATTTTTTGGACACAAAACTTTAGGAGAACTTCAAGATTTAGAACTGTTTATTGAAGAAGAGAGTAATAATTTATTTGATTTAACCTGTAAAAAATTTATTGAGGATTACAATAAAATCCAAAATGTTTTGGAAGTCCAAATTATAACAGGAGTGAAAAATCGTGGGAATATAAATGTGAAAAATTTAAATTTAGCATTGCAACAAATTTATCTAAAACCTAAAGAAGAAGACAAATTTATAAAAGGTATGGATGAAATAAAAATTTATATTGGCGACAAAGTTATTAACACCGAAAATAATTATAGTGCTAAAAATGTTTTTAAAGAAAGTACCCCAATTTTCAACGGAAGTATAGGAATTGTAAAAAAAATAGAAGAAGAAAATTTAATTATAGATTTTACAGGAATAGGGGAAGTAGTTTTCTCTAAATACTCATATGAGGTTCTAAATTTAGCATATGCAATTACTTGCCATTCGGCACAAGGTTCGCAATGGAATAGAGTTATAAATGTATTTGATATGACTGCCTATATGATGCTTAATGTAGAACTACTTTATACTGCTATTACTAGAGCATCAGAACATTGTAGTTTAATTATACAACATAAAGCATTCCAAAAAAGTTTAAGAACTTTAGAACAAAGTATGAAACAAACTTTTCTCCCAATATTTTTGAATTAGGATACGTTGAATTAAAATAGTTAAAAATGTATAATGAATTTATTCTAGAATATGTAAAATTTTAGAATCACTACCATTACATTATAGATTTTTTCTATAAGACTTATCTAAAATTCAAATACAAAGAGGAAAGTGGGGGCAACATTTGAAAAAGTTAATTAAAACTACTAACGGAGAATTTTACCTAAGCCTAGAGGAAGTAATGATGGCGTATGAGAATATGCTTAAACAATTTGCTAACAGGTGCTTAATGAGTTTTAAGCAATATTCAAGTAATTGTAATGACTTCGATGATTTTATGCAATTAGCCAATATGGAAATTATATCTGCATTTAATGCTTATGATCCAGATAAAAATGCTTGTTTTTCAACTTATTTAACTAAAGTTTTAGGAAATAGATTTCTTTATCTTCAAAGGTCTTTACTAACTCAAAAAAGATTAAATAAAAAACCTTTGATTTATCTTAATGAGGAGATGGAAGATGGGCATGAAATTGGAAGTTTAATTGAGGATAAAATTGCCGAAGAAGAACTTAGGGAAGAAAATGAAGTAGATTTAGAAGCTTTTTTAAAAGAGAACCTTACCGAAGAAGAGTTAGTTTATTTAACAATTGATTTTCAAAAAAAAGCTAATAAAACTAAAGGAGATTTTAAAGAATCTGTTTTATTAGCATCAGATGTTTTTTCTGAAAACAATAGATATAAATATATTAAAAATAAAAAAGATTTAGCTAAAATATTGAAAATGTCTAGACCTACTTTAAACAAAAGGATTGAAGAAGCTTTATATAAATTACAAAGTCTAACAAGAGAGTATATAGAATTAATAACTTTATAGGAAGTGATTTAAGTGAGTTGTGAATGTAGGAAAAGTGTTGGTATAAAAGTTAAATATGGTGCTTCACAGAGTAAAAGATTAGTTCATGATGGGGATTGGGTTGACCTTTATTCTGATGAAACTGTATTTATTCCAGAAGGAATGAACCGTATGGTAAGTTTGGGTGTTTGTATAGAACTTCCCCAACATACAGAAGCAATAATAGCACCTAGAAGTTCCACTTTTAAACATTGGGGGGTAACTCTTTGTAATGATATAGGCGTTATAGATGAAGGATACAATGGAGATAATGATTGGTGGATGCTTAATTTATTTTGCTTAAAAGGTATGACTAGAAATGAACTAGGAATTGCAGGTAGTTATATTAAAAAAGGTGATAAAATTGCTCAATTCAGAATTCAAAAGAAGATGCCAAAACTTGAATTTGAAGAAGTGGAAACTTTAGGTAACGATGACAGAGGTGGATTTGGAACTAAAGGAACTGAATAATTTTTATTTTTATATACAAAAAAGCTGATAGTGAGGTACTATCAGCTTTTTTTGCCATATATTTTTGACGAATTCTTTGCTCCATGCTTAAAAAAAGAACTCGTTTCCATAATTTTTGAGGTTGTGAACACATAATACAACCCCTTGGTGCTACGGTTTCCTTTTTATATTTCTTATCTAAAGTATAGTTAAAAATAATAATTAAAACAACCTTGATAGGAATAAATTTACTTTTTTTACGTTTATTTAAACTTCAGCATATAATATTAAAAAATAGGTTTGGAGGTTTTTATGAAGGTAGCAGTTTACGGAAAACTTCGTTCTGGAAAAACTGAAGTATGCAAAGTAATGAAGGAAAGATTAAAATGCGATGTTTTAGATTTTGGAGATGCTGTAAAAGAATGTTTAGCTATTATATATCCCAATACAAAATATATAAAAGATAGAGATTTACTTATAAAGTTTGGTCAACATTTAAGAAAAATGGATAAGAATATATGGGTTAATGTGGTTAAACATAGAATTGCTAGTAGAAACACTAAAAATATCATTGTAACAGGTGTTAGGCAAGAAAATGAGTATGAAATGTTAAAATCTCTAGGTTTTATATTTGTTAAAGTAGACTCTTTAACAGACAAACGAATAGCAAGAAGTTTAATAGCAGGTGACAAGTTTTTAGAAGAAAATTTAAATGATACAACCGAAACAGAACTTGATAGTTTTATATTTGATTTTTTGATAATCAATGATTCTAATTTTAAAGATTTAATTATAGATACAAATAACACTTTAGATGATATATGGGAGAAATTTCATGGATAGAAATCAAATTTTAAAATTTACAACTCCATTACCACCTTCAGCAAATCATTATCTTGGAAAAAGAGTGTCTTATAAAGGTGGTAAGCCATATGTTCAGTTTTTTGAAACTAAAGAAACTATAGATTTTAAAAGACATGTGAAAAAAGTTATAAGACGAGCCTTAGAGGAATATAAATGGGTACAAACGGATAATTTAACTCATGTTCAATGTGAGATTGTTGTTTATGTACCTCATAAACGTAGAGATGCAGACAATGTATTTAAAGTTCTTTTAGATACTATAAATGAAAACTATGTGGTATCAGATGATTGTTTAATAGTTCCTGTAGTTAAAAACATTTTTATTGATAAAGAAAATCCAAGAGTTGAAGTTGAGATGATGATCCACCCAAAAGTTGGAGTGTTTGAGAGTGAAGAAATTTATCAAAAATTAATTAATAATTATTGTAGTAGTTGTAGTAGATTTACTCAAAATTGTTCATTATTAAAAAAATCCCGTGAAAATAAAATTATTCCAGAAATTGATAAGGAAACACCCCTTTGTTTTTCTTATAAGCCTAAAAAATCTAAATAGAAGGAGATGGTAGGAAATGCTAAAAATTATAAAAGGAAAAGCTAAAAAATATAACTTGGAAGCTGAATTTATAAATAATTATACTTTAAAAATTTATAGCAAAAAATTTGATTTTGATACTTGGTTAATTATAGAAACTGAGGAATCTATGCAATTAATGCACTCCAGCAAAAAATACAATAATAAAAAGTGTAACTACCATCTTCAAAGAGAAGTAGAGAAACATGAAGGAATATACTTATTGGAGAATATATCAGACCACAATAGATACAAAGCATTTTATAAAGGTTTTAAAATGACTAATTTAGTTGATAGAGTTTTGAATAAAGAAGTTCCAAGATTTAGTGTTAGGTAGGTGATTTAATTGTATTTCGGATTTATAGAGCATTTTGTACTAGGATTTCTAGGTGCATTTATTTTCTTTGGTCTTTTAGGTTTTAATTCTATCATAGCAATGATTTTTATGGTTCTATGGTTGGCGTTTATGTTTCAACCTGCTAAGAAGAAGAAATAAAATTCATCTTTTATGTGTATTAAATTTATGTTATACTCTCAATGAGTAAGTAAGAGAATAGCATACGAAACATTATTAGAAAATCTCTAGAGTTTAATCTTTAGGGATTTTTTGGTATAATGGAATAGAGATGTATTTATATAGGCTGGTTTGACCTTACACCCTTTAGAAATACTTTTAATATATACGAATATATGAGAAATGAGAAACATACTTGTCCCCCTTCTTTGGAAATTATGTTTCTTATTTTTTTTTCTAAGCCACTCGCCCCGTAAAAATCCACATATCTGCCCTATCCTAGTCTTAGCTACTCTCTAAGGTGTAGATGAAATTCTTAGTAAAAGCTTCTTAGTTATTACTTAACTCTTAGGTATCTTAGTTTTCTTTAGTTATTATTCTGTAGGTTTTTAGTAGAAGGAAACTGAATTATAAAGGTTGAAAAACTTTTGAATTATTACTTGACTTTGGGATGAAATCCAATAGATTCTTTAAGCTAGAGTGCTTTTGGATATAATTCAGCCTGAACTGTTGGAAAAAAATGTAAATTTAATAACAACAGAACAGACAAGAATTATATCAAGTTAGCAGATTCTCCAAGTATCATGCCCCCATCAATAGCTAGTTTATTCGAAACTAATAGCATATAAGCTACACCATACCCTCGCCTTTGTATCTATTAGTCGCTTGTTATGTTTTTTGCATAACAATATGGAATCCATCCTCAGCCTTCTTCATGGTAGACTCGCACCACAATAACCCCTGTAAACTAGCTAATCGGTTTTAGATGCAATAATAACATTGCAAATAGTTACTGCCCCTTTGGATGTGTTTCAATCCACTTTGCATTAGTGTTAAGGGATACACTTGACGTAATTTTAAGAGTTTAACGGACTACCCTCTATTAATCATAAAGGTGATTAACAACCTTTTTATGTAAATTAATTAACAAAATGTTCTAAAATTTGAAATTTATTATAGTGCTATTTAAAAAATATAATAAAAAAAGCATTTTCTAAGTAATTCCACTTAAAAAATGCTTGTAAATTCTTTATAATTTTGTTATACTCAATTCATCAATCGAGTATTGATTATAAAGTCTTTCTAACATTCTTTTAAGTAGGTTTTGTACTTAAACTGAATCGGCTTATACATTGATTTCCTAGGTCAATATATAAGAGTTGAAAGGCTTTTATTTATTCTATTTTCAAATAACAACAAAGATTTTACTTATAACATTTAAAATCTTGCTTTCATTTTAGCACCATTTAAAAATAAAGACAAGCATTAATTTTTTAAAATAAAAACATTATTTTATAATTGGAAAATATATGTTAAAATAATATTGATTCTATATGTAAAATTAATGAAAAAATAAACCTCACCACCCTTTATTCGTTATATTGTGTGTAGGTTTATTTTTTTTATACTTTTTTATATTTTTTAGTATCAAATTTATCCCAAAAACATAATATGTATTAAGTATAGTTTATTTAAGAGGTTCAAAAATGGAAAATATAAAAAGAGAGATGTTGGAGTGTACTGAGTTTAAATCATGTAGTTTCTTGGGCAAAGATAAATTGCTTATCAAATGCCCTTACTGTACTAAATTTGGAAGTATTCATGGGACACAAAAACAATCTTTAAAAAATCTTTTAGAAGATGGGTTGGATATAGAACCTTATCTATGTGAATGTTCTTATTGTCAAGAAAATTATTATTTATACTTATAATTAGGAGGTTGTTGTTATGACAAATGAATGTAGAAATGTAGTTTTTTTAAAAGGAAATAAACAGGGTTTAATGGATTTTTTCTCTACTTTTAAAAATCAAGAAGATGTTGAACCAGATAATGTGTATAGAATGCAGAATATATTACCAACTAAAGATTGCCCTTGTAGTAGAATGGAAGCTTGGAGTACAAAAGAGGATATATGTAGCGAGGATTATTGGTCTATAAATGATACTTATAAAAATCTATCGTGGTTTTTTAAAGATGATATATCCAATGACTTAAAAACAGGTACGCAATTCACAATAGTAACCACAAATTTTCCTAAGAATTTTTTTCAATATTGTAGTAAAAAATTTAACATCAATTTCTATATACAATACTATCCACCTAAAACCAAAATAGGATATTCGCACTATTGTGAAATTGAGCAAGATAGCATTATTTTTAAACATGACAATTATAAAGCAATAAAGGATATTATTACTGGAAAACTTAGAGGATAGAAGTCCAACACCTGTTTCGGCAGGTGTTTTTTTTATAAAAAATTTACTATACTTTGCTATACTTTTTTTACATTTTTTAGTATCAATTTTCCCCTAAAATCATATAGTGTATTAAGTAGTATTATTTGAGAGGTTTTAAAATGGAAAATTTAAAAAAAGAAATGTTAGTTGGAGAATGTTATTTTATGGATGATTTTTTTGGAGATAAACATATTATAACTGAATGTCCACATTGCAAAACTTTGATTTCTTATAATAGAGTGGAAAAAGAAGCATTAGGTCACTTCTTAGCAGATGGGGAGGATGTAGAATCTTATTCATGTTTGTGTTCAGTTTGCAAAGAAGAATATTATTTATATTTATAGAGGTGATTTTGTGAATAGTTTTAATAAAAATATATTGGTTGGGGAGTCATATATTTTTGAACGATTTAAAGAAGTTTGGGGAGAAGATAAAGTTATAACTATATGTCCTTATTGTGAGGATTGGAAAGATTATGAAGATATTGAAAAGTGGCTTTTAGGCTATGTTTTAGTTAATGGTAATGAAGAAAAATGTTATTCATGTTCTTGTTTTAGATGCAAAAAAGATTTTTATTTATATGTATAAAAACTAACCACCTGTTAAAGCAGGTGGTTTTTACATATATTTAACCTTTTTGCAAAATTATGTATGGTATAATTAAATTGTTAAATTACAAATTTCTAGTAACAAAACAGTTTAAAACATGTAATATATTGATAAGTGGTACTAATACATTGAAAATCTACTTAAATATTTGTCACATAAAAAAAGTAGGTCATAATCCAACCTACTTTTTTTGTGTTTAAATTCCAAATGTATTGGCTACTTCTTCTTCTGTTCGATCTTCTAGGTAAGATTGAGTTGTACTTAAATCTGAGTGATTCATAAGCTTTTGGATTTCCATTATAGAAAATTTCCTACCTGCTTTTTCACAAATATAGTGACTTCCATTTTCTAGATTATTCGCTCCAGAATGTCTGAAGCTATGAGGATTAAATTCTTTAGTTATACCTGCTTCTTTTTCTAAAATTTTTCTCCAAGATATTACTTGAGAATATAAAGTTTCATAAGATGCTTCAGTTTTATATTTCGTGAGCCACAAATGTTCTCCATCGTCTTCTCTAGATTCTTCCAATAATTTATAAGCATTTTTAGTTAAATCATTATAAACAGGTTTATATTTCTTACCTCTTTTTCCACGAACAACCACAGATGATTGGCTTGTTTCATGTGATATATCATATCTTTTTAATTGGAATACTTCTCTTCTTCTAGAGCAAGAGTCATACATAAGTCCACAAAGTAAAGCTTCAGAGTATCTTTGTTTCTCTATTAAAAAGTTATAAATTATTCTAACTTCTTCTTCTGTTAAAAAAATTATATCCCTAACTTTTTCTTTTTGAATTCCTTTGATTCTTGATGGGTTAGCCTTGCTATCTGCAAATTCATCAGAGTAGTCATCATCATCCAAACCAAAATTTAAAAGATTTCTAGATGTAGATAGCATCCTATTAATTCTAGCTGGACTCAATCCATTGTCCTGCATCCATAACACAAAATTTCTAAAAGCTTTTCTATTTAATTTATATAAAGATTTATTATCCAATTCTTCTAAAATATATATTAAGATTATTCTAGCATCATTTTTATATTGTTTGATGCTACCCTCGGATTTTCCTTCTGCTCTACATTGTAAAAGATAATCATCTAAAAGGCTTTTATTATATTTATTAACTTCTTCCCATTTTTTATGAGTATAAATTCTGTTATATACTGCCATAAAATACCTCCCTACCTTTTTACTACTAATTTATGTTTATTTTTAAATAAAATAACCTATTTTTTACATAAAAGTTAAATAATTCAAAAATACTTGATTTAAGGCTTGTCTAATTCTTATTAGGTCTAATATGTCTAAGGCACATTAAAAAACCTCTCAGTAAGGCTCTGAGAGAGTCGATTTTTTCAACTCTCCCAAAAACTCCTAAGAGGTTTGGATAAAATATTTGTTTTATTTGAAGTTATTAGAAAAATTAATTGCAATATTTTTATATTTATCATCACCTATTATTTCATTTTTAGAATACCAAATAATATTACCATTTTCATTATATTTATTAACATTTAAATTCATATAGTCTTGTGTAGTGTTGTTTCCAACAATAAAAGTAAAATCATTATTTCCTTTTAGATTTAAACTAATGCTTTTTATTTCTATTTCTTTATTTAATAATATAGAGCAAACTGAAATCTCATCTTTGCTACATGGTCTTGGATAATATTCTATTCCATTTAATATATCTGGAGTATTCGCATATAATAACATTGATGTTTTATTCCACAGTATGGAATCTTTTAAGACATTCTTGCTAGTATAACTAGAATTGATTTTATTATTATTTTTATCTATTATGGATAATTTGTCTATATTTGTATAGAGCATTTTAGCGTTTTGATGATACATGCCTAGTATAATGTTTCTAAATAATGGAGTTTTATTATTTTGATTATATTTAATTAATGTATCACCTAAATAAATTTTATTAATATTTTTATCTCCTAAATAAACTTTACTAAACATAATTACACTTCCTTTATGAAATAAAGTGTTTTATTATCTTTACTTGAAATAGCATCATATTCTGATTGAGTCCCTGTCCAAATAGAGTATCCATCAACGGATACAGCATTGATATTATTTAAATTAGGTTTATTAATTAATTGATTGTAGTCTGTTGTTCCTGCTTCACCTTTATCTCCTTTAAGACCTTGTTCTCCTTGAAGACCTCTATCACCTTTATCTCCTTTTAGTTGGGGTTTTAATTCCTCTAATTGACTTTGAGTTAAATATCGAGATAAATCTGGTCTATTGCTTAAATCTGAGTAACTTCCACTAAAGGTAGATATATTAATATCATTTATTTTTACCTTGCCCGTACCATTTGTCTTGAACAAGATGTCTGCATTTATAGACTCATTAACTATTGTAAAATTGGAATTGTGAGAACTTTCATATCCAAAATACCCACTTCTATTAGTTCTATTTTTGTAGAAAGCATAATAGCAAGAACTATTAGAAGTTGATGGTTGCATACGTTGAACTTCTCCATTTTTTTCAAAAACTTGAGTATTGGTAAAAGTATTTATTGATGACTTGTTAGCAAACACAGAAACATCTGGCTTATTAGATAGTTGATTATAATCTGTTGTACCTGCTTCACCTCTATCACCTCTTAAACCTTTATCACCCTTAAGACCTTGCTCACCTTGAATACCTTGGTCACCTTTATCACCTGTTGCTCCTGTATCCCCTTTATCACCTTTTAAACCTTGAATACCTTGGTCACCTTTATCACCTTTTAAACCTTGAATACCTTGGTCACCTTTATCACCTTTTAAACCTTGAATACCTTGGTCACCTTTATCACCTTT
>JANZXU010002990.1:0-19901 GCA_027576215.1 Amissidens hainesi | reverse complement strand
AAAAATATCTTATCTTAATGACATTGATATAGATACACACTCTTTTATAAGTGTCTACTATATAGGGTCCATTTTAAAAATGCTTCCTCTTTTGTTTTCCATTAAAATCCTCCTTATTTCAATTTAATACGCTTATACAAAAAGTAGTTATGATATTTTCACTAACTTATATCATAACTACTTTCTTATAATATAATTTTTATTATATTATGTAATAAAAATTATATTATTCCCATTCAATTGTTGCTGGTGGTTTAGATGTTACATCATAAACAATTCTATTTACACCTTTAACTTCATTAACTATTCTTCTTGAAACATTATCTATAACTTCATATGGTATATGAGCCCAATTTGATGTCATTCCGTCTGAAGATGTTACAGCTCTTAAGGCTATTGTGTGACAATATGTTCTTTCATCACCCATAACACCAACACTTTTTATGTCCGGTAACACAGCAAAATATTGCCATATCTTACCTTCTAATCCTGCTTTAGATATTTCATCTCTAAATATAAAGTCAGCTTCTCTAACTATTTCTAGTTTTTCTTCATTAACTTCACCTAAAACTCTTATTGCAAGACCTGGTCCTGGAAATGGCTGTCTCCACACTAAATGATGTGGTATTCCAAGTTCTTCTCCTACTGCTCTAACTTCATCTTTAAATAATTCTCTTAAAGGCTCTATTAATGAAAATTCCATATCTTCTGGAAGTCCTCCAACATTATGGTGACTTTTTATAACAGCTGAAGTACCAGTACCACTTTCAACTACATCCGCATATATAGTTCCTTGTACAAGGTAAGCTATATTTCCTAATTTCTTTGATTCTTCTTCAAATACTCTTATGAATTCTTCACCTATTATTTTTCTCTTAGTTTCTGGATCACTAACACCAGCTAATTTTGAAAGAAATCTTTCTTGAGCATTAACTCTTATAAGATTCATATCAAAACCATCTCTAAATATTTTTTCTACCTGGTCACCTTCATCTTTTCTTAAAAGACCATGATCAACAAATATACAAGTTAGTTGCTTACCTATAGCTTTATGAACTAAAACAGCTGCAACAGACGAATCTACTCCACCTGATAATGCACAAATAACTTTTTTATCTCCAACTAATTCTCTAATTTCTCTTATTTTTTCTTCTGCAAATGAAGCCATAGTCCAACTTTTTTCAAGTCCACATATATTGTATAAGAAGTTTTTAAGTAGTTTTTTACCAAATGGAGTATGCTCTACTTCTGGATGGAATTGTACTCCATAGAATTTTTTTTCTTCGTTTTCCATAGCTGCTATTGGACATACTTCTGTACTTGCAGTTATTTTAAAACCATTTGGTGCATCTTGAACATAGTCAGTATGACTCATCCAACAAACTTCTTTTTCATTTATTCCACTAAATAATTTTGATTCACAATCTAAATTTATTTCCGTTTTACCATATTCCCTTACTGGTGCTGTTGCAACTTTACCACCTAACATATGTGCCATAAGTTGATCTCCATAACATATCCCAAGCACTGGAACATCTAAATTAAATACACCTTCATCTACCTTGGGAGTTCCTTCGCCATAAACACTATTTGGTCCTCCAGTAAATATTATTCCTTTTGGATTTTTTTCTTTTATTTTATTTATTGAATAGTTATATGGTATTATTTCGCAATAAACTCCAAACTCTCTAACTCTTCTTGCAATAAGTTGGTTATATTGTCCACCAAAATCTACAACTAAAACTAAATCTTTTTTCATAGTTTCCTCCAAATATCTTTATATATTAAAAAAGTTCTTCTACAAATATAACTTTATTCTAATTCAAACTAAAATTCTTTGAATACTGTACATAGCTTTCAGCTTTATCAATTTTTCTAATTTAAATATATACGCTATAATAATTTTTTTACATAAAACTCTAATCTTTATAGATTTTTCACTATTTTTTCTGAAATATATTTCTTAGTTATAATTAGGGAGTGCTCAGAAACTCCAAAAGAGTGATAATTATAAGATTTTAATATGATTTTATTAGAAAAAAGTGCATGGATTTTGCTTAAAATCTTTAAAAATCTTTGCACTTATTGAAAAAGCTCTTATTAAATATCACCACTAAAACTAAGACTTTATACTTATAAATAGCTTAAACTTAATAAAAAATAAGTAACTTTACATTAAAATAGTTGATTTTTATTAAAAGCTATATATTTAGGGTTTCAAAGCAGTCCCTAATTAGATTATTTTCTATAATGTTATTGCTTAACACTATAATTTGGAGCTTCTTTTGTTATATTAATATCATGTGGATGACTTTCTCTAAAACCTGCTGAAGTTTGAACTATAAATCTTGCATTATTACATAATTCAACGAAAGTTTTTGAACCCAAGTATCCCATTCCAGCTCTTATTCCACCTAAAAGTTGATATATAGTATCTGATACCGAACCCTTATAAGCTATTCTTCCTTCAACACCTTCTGGAACTAACTTTTTATTTCCTTCTTGGAAGTATCTATCTTTACTTCCTTTTTCCATAGCCCCTAATGAACCCATTCCTCTGTAAACTTTATAACTTCTTCCTTGATATATCTCCATTTCTCCTGGTGCTTCATCACATCCAGCAAATAAAGATCCCATCATAGCTGTACTTGCTCCAGCTGCCAATGCTTTAACTATATCCCCTGAATATTTTATTCCACCATCTGCGATAACAGGAACTCCATATTTTTTTGCCTCTTCAGCACAATCCATAACTGCTGTTAATTGAGGCACACCTACTCCTGCAACAATTCTAGTTGTACAAATTGAACCAGGTCCTATACCAACTTTAACACAGTCTGCTCCAGCTTCTATCAACGCCTTTGTTGCTTCAGCAGTAGCTATATTTCCAGCTATTATTTGAAGTGTTGGATATTTATCTTTTATTGATTTTACAGCTTCTAGCACACCTTTTGAATGACCATGTGCTGTATCTATTGTAATAACATCAACCTTAGCTTTTACTAATGCATCAACTCTTTCCATCATATTGCCAGTAACACCAACAGCTGCTCCACAAAGCAATCTACCTTTTTCATCTTTAGCTGCATTAGGAAATATTTTAGCTTTTTCTATATCTTTAATTGTTATTAATCCCTTTAAACTACCTTCCTCATCTACTAATGGAAGCTTCTCTATTTTATATTTCTTTAGTATTTCTTTAGCTTCATCAATAGTAGTTCCTTCTTTAGCAGTTATTAAGGGCATTTTAGTCATAACTTCACTTATTGATTTAGTATAATCTGACTCAAACAATATATCCCTATTTGTTATTATTCCTATTAGTTTTCCTTCATTAGTTACAGGAACTCCTGATATTCTGTATTGAGCCATTAAATTTAAAGCATCTTCTAATTTATGATTTTCTGAAAGATATATTGGATCTGTTATTATTCCATTTTCTTGTCTTTTAACTTTATCAACTTCTTTAGCCTGTTCTTCTATAGACATGTTTTTATGTATTATGCCTATTCCACCTTCTCTAGCCATAGCTATTGCCATTTTTGATTCTGTTACAGTATCCATTCCCGCACTTAATAATGGTATGTTTATTTTTAAGTTTCTAGTTAATTGAGTCTTTAGTTGAACTTCCTTTGGTAATATTTCTGATTTATTAGGGACTAAAAGTACATCATCAAAAGTGTAACCTGTTTTCCATATTGTTGCCATTAAAAATTCCTCCTAAAATTAAAACTTTTATATAGATTGAATGTTTTAAATATTCTAACTATTAAACGTGCATTATAAATAGTCTAATAAATTTTATATAAAAATTTATTTGTAAAATTTAAATATTGTCTTTTGAATAAAAAATATTTTCATAGAGTTTTAACTAACTGTGGTTATATAAGATTTTATAAATATGTTTTAAATTGTATAATTTAATATTCCTTTTTAGAAAAGATTTTAAAAAAAAAGCATACTAACTTTACTTTTTAATTTAAGTGAAGTTAATATGCTATAAGAATCTACTAAAATTTTATAATATTTAATTTATTAGTCAATTAAGCATAGTAATTATAAATTTATAAAACTACCCCAATTAAAAATTAAATATTAAAAATTTATATTTAGATATAGTATATCACATCACTCATAGTCAGGACTTTACGGCTCCCGGTAGATACTCCCTGCCATATTCAGGGGATATACGAGTAAATAAAATTCATATTCGACTGTTTATCCGTTAAATTTACACTAATTATAATGTATGTTCAATAGCTTGTCAATGAAAGTTTAAAATTTTTTTATAAATATATTTACATTAAAATTATATATTTAATACCTATAATTGCAAAATTTAAATCTATTATCAAAATTAAAACATTTTCATTTAACTTCTTTATATTTACGCATTAAATATTATGAAAAATGTAGCTAAAAATAAAAAAGGCGCAAAAGGGACTGCATCTTTTCTCTTTTTTACATTTGTTATTAGTAATGCAGTAGCTATCAAACCACCTATCATAAATGTAGTCATTAAAAGTTCAATTGTTTTTGAACTCCCTAAAAATAATCCTATTAAAAATATTATATAAACATCACCATCACCAACGGCACCTTTAGTTATTTTGTTTATTAAAAACATAATAAATCCAACTAAAAAAGCTCCTATTATATAATCAAGTGTTTTATTATCATAAACAATTTTTTCGATAATAATTAAAAATACCCCTATAATACTTCCCTTTAAAATTACACTTATATATACATAACTAGTTTCTAAATCAATAAATGTAATTACTATCATTAAAGCCATAAAAATTGAATATTTTAAAAATAAAAAAGAAAAACCATATTTAATAAACAATAATAAAAAAATGATTCCTGTTAAAAATTCAATTATTATGTTTCTCTTAAAAATTTTTTTATTACAACATCTTGACTTCCCTTTAATTGATACATAACTAATTATAGGTATCAAATCTTTAATTTTAATTTTCTTTTGGCAATGCTCACAATAAGATTTTTTAAAAATAGTATCTATTCCTTTAGGAATCCTATATACACAAAGAGCTAAAAAACTTCCTATTATTGTCCCAATGATGAATATTAAAGCGTGCATAAAACCTCCATTAAACAAAATCTGTATTTAACCAACCTCTATTTATGATAAATATTAATTTACAAATATAGCTTTATTATTAGAACATATATATATAAGTTCTAATAATATTTTGCATTTAAATATTCAGTTTGATTATTAAAACATACAACATATTTAATTAAAATATTTTATCATCTAGTTACTTCATTATTTTTCATTACTCAAGTTAACATTCACTTTTTTATCTTTTAATGATATTAGATAAATTGCAGATTTATCTGATTGAGGTGATTTTACATCATCTAATGCTTCTTCTAATGCTTTTTTTTCTGATGCATCTTTAATCCCAACTATTTTATTATTGGAATTACTAGGATTAAATTCAATTTTAGAGCCCTCACTAAGTGTTATTGTATCATCAGCCATTAACATCATTACTGTTCTTTTTATTACCTCACAACTTTGAACATCCGCTTTCTTTTTAGAGTTATCTCTAATTGACATAAAATTTGGAATTGCTATTGATGTTATGACAGCTATTATTCCTAAAACTATAATCACTTCTATTAATGTAAATCCTTTTTTCATCTTGTCACATCCTTTTTAAAAATATATTTTAATGATTTACATTTTAATCATTGCCACATACTTATACTTTATTCAACAATTCTAGATTTCCTTAATTTAAATTTTATGCTTAAGTTTTTACGCTTTTAAGTATTAACAAATGCCATCATTATAGGACTTTTTTTGCTTAATATTAATATCCCATGCGTTTTAAAATAATTAAATAGATAGTACTATTTTTTTACTTCAAAAAGAGATTTTATTTTACCATTAACACTTTTTTGTATATTGGATAATATATAAGAATTAATATAAAAAAGACTAGAATCCATAATTAAAGATTCTAGTCCTAAAAAATCTAATATAAAACTAAATTTTAATACATTCCATCCATTCCCATTCCAGGTGCTTGTGGCATTTGTGGTGCATTATTATCTGGAATATCAGCAACTGCTGATTCTGTTGTTAAGAAGGTTGATGCTACTGATGCCGCATTTTGAAGTGCTGATCTTGTAACCTTAGTTGGATCAACTATACCAACTTTTATCATATTTTCATACTTACCTCTTAATGCATCATATCCAATTCCATCTTCACCGTCTTTAACTCTCTCTATTATAACCGAACCTTCAAGACCTGCATTTGTAGCAATTTGTCTCATTGGCTCTTCAAGAGATCTAACTATTATATTTATACCAAGTTGACTATCTTCTACATCAGAAGTTAATGCATTTACTTTATTTATAACATTAACATAAGCAGTTCCACCACCAGGTACTATTCCTTCTTCAACAGCCGCTTTAGTAGCTGCTAGAGCATCTTCTATTCTTAATTTTCTTTCTTTAAGTTCAGTTTCTGTTGCAGCTCCAACTTTAATAACAGCAACTCCACCTGCTAATTTAGCTAATCTTTCTTGAAGTTTTTCTTTATCAAATTCAGATGTTGCTTCTTCTAATTGAACTTTTATTTGATTTACTCTATTTTTAATCTCTTCTTTATCGCCTTTACCATTTACTATAGTAGTATTATCTTTACTTATCTTAACACTTTCTGCTCTTCCTAGCATTTCCATAGTAGCATCTTTTAAATCTCTTCCTAATTCTTCTGAAATTACAACTCCACCAGTTAATGTAGCTATATCTTGAAGCATTTCCTTTCTTCTATCACCAAATCCTGGTGCTTTAACAGCTACACATGTAAATGTTCCTCTTAATCTATTTACAACTAATGTTGCTAAAGCTTCTCCTTCTATATCTTCAGCGATTATAACTAACTTTTTACCAGCTTGAACTATTTGCTCTAATACTGGCAATATTTCTTGAATATTTGATATTTTTTTATCAGTTATTAAAAGATAAGCATCATCTAAGTTAGCTTCCATCTTTTCAGTATCAGTTACCATATAAGGTGATAAATATCCTCTGTCAAATTGCATACCTTCAACAACATCTAATTCAGTACCCATTGTTTTTGATTCTTCAACAGTAATAACACCTTCATTGCCTACTTTCTCCATAGCATCAGCTATAAGTTTTCCTATTGTTTCATCTGATGCAGATATTGCTGCAACTCTAGCTATATCTTCTTTTCCTTCTACTGGTTTTGATATAGCTTTAATTTCTTCAACAGCTTTATTAACTGCCATTCTTATTCCTTCTCTTATAAGTATTGGATTTGCTCCTGCTGTAACATTTTTTAATCCTTCTCTTATAATAGCTTGAGCTAATAATGTAGCTGTTGTAGTTCCATCTCCTGCTACATCATTTGTTTTTGTCGCAACTTCTTTAACTAATTGAGCTCCCATATTTTCAAATGGATCTTCTAATTCTATCTCTCTAGCTATTGAAACTCCATCATTAGTTATTAGAGGTGAGCCAAATTTTTTATCTAAAACTACATTTCTTCCTTTTGGACCTAATGTTCCTTTTACTGTGTCAGCTAATTTATCAACACCAGCTTGCATACTTCTTCTTGCATCTTCACCAAATTTAATTTGCTTTGCCATATTAATTCCCTCCCATCAATCTATTCAATAACTGCTAAT
This sequence comes from Amissidens hainesi, assembly GCA_027576215.1. NCBI lineage: Eukaryota > Metazoa > Chordata > Actinopteri > Siluriformes > Ariidae > Amissidens > Amissidens hainesi. The sequence continues at coordinate 12,204 of JANZXU010002990.1, read as the reverse complement.
ATATCTTCTTGTTTTAATATTACAAACTCTTCACCATCAACTTTAACTTCTGTACCTGCATATTTAGGAAAAAATACTTTATCCCCAACTTTAACATCAATCGCTACTCTTTCACCATTAACAAGTTCTCCTGGTCCAATTGATACTATTTCAGCTTCTTGTGGAACTTCTTTTGCTGTACCTGTTAAAAGAATTCCACTTTTTGTTTTCTCTTCAGCTTCTAATCTTTTAATAACTACCCTATCTCCTAATGGTTTAATTCTCATTTAAACCCCTCCTTAATATTAATAATCTATTTATTTTATATTTATAACCTATCAATTCCCATTAGCACTCTTTAAATTAGAGTGCTAATACAATTATTATGATAGACAATAGCTAATAATATTTCAAACCATGTAATTGTCTAATATATTATAAAATTTCTAATTTTCTCAATTTATTTCTTATTTACTCATTTTTTCTTTCAATAATTATTTGTTTTATAATATCATATTTATTTAATGAAAAGATAAAATTCATAAAACATGTCAATAATTATAATATAATTTTGATAAACAGTAATATAATTTAAAAATATTTACTTATTTTTTAAATTCACTTAATTAAACATTATCACCACTTCTAAATAATTATAATAATTTATTTTCAATGAGGTTTTATTATGAAAAAAATTTTTGATATTTTTTCTCCAAAAAACATTAATGATTTAATTTTTTTATTATCTTTTTATATATTCTCTCTATGTTTAATTATTAAATTAATATTTTTATCAACATTTCTTTATAAAATTTCCATAAAACTATTTTATATTCCAAGTAGTACCTCTCTTTCAAAAACTCAAATCTTAACTGATTATGATGCAATTATAAATTATGTTACTAATATTAAACATAATTCTTTAACTTTAGAAAACTTCATTTTATCAGATAAAGCAAGTTATCACTTTTACGAAGTAAAACAAGTTTTTAATTTTATAAATTTTTTATTTATAGTTTGTATTTTATTGATATTAGTCTATATATTAAATATTTATACAATTAAAAACCTAGGTTTTATATTAAATAAAATCTGTAATTTTATAGCATACTCAACTCTTTTTTTGTGTATAATTTGTGTTTTAAAGTTCGATTTTGCATTTGAACTTATGCATAATATTGTTTTTAACAATGACTATTGGCTGTTTAATCCTAAAGTAGATCCTATAATAAACATCTTTCCTAAAGAATTTTTTATTATATGCATATTTTTTGGATTTTTCCTTTTATTTTTAGTTATATGTTCCTTAAAACTACTTTCTAAGTATATATATGCTAAATCAAACTTATGCAAATAAAATAATATTTTATATAAAAATTTATTACAACTTATATAACTAAGTTGTAATAAATACATTTTCATTAAATATTTTTAGAGCTTTATATTGTTCTCTCTAGCATAATAAAAAAGATATTGCTGAGCAAACCCAGATAATTCTCCAAATTTATCTCTACCAAAAATTCTTATTTTATTAAGAGACATATCTGGTGCTAAATAAAAATACTCCATAGCTCTCTTTACCCATACGTCTACAGGAAAGGCTGAATACTTTTTCATAGAAAATAACATAACGCAGTCTGCAACCTTCGCTCCAACACCCATAAACTGTTGTAATGCCTTATGACAATCATCATCACTCATTAAAGCTATTTTATCTAAGTCATACTTTAATAATTCTTCATTAAAACCATCAGCTTCTATTATATCTTTTTTCATTGTTGAATCTTGTAAAAATTTATTACAATCATAAACTTTATTTACAGTATCAACAATATATTTGCTTCTAAAAGATGCTCCTGTACTTTTTATATCCTCTAAAGTAGCTTTATTTAATTGTTCTATATTAGGAAATGCATAATATTTTTTACCTTTATACTCTATTACATCTCCAAACATTTTACTAATTTTATTTATTGTTTTTGATATTACAGGTATACTATTTCTTGCAGAAATTATAAAAGAAATTAATATTTCAAAAGGTTCTTGTTTTAATATTCTTATTCCATAACCATAGTCTACTGATTTTCTTAATGTATCATCTTTTGATAACTCTAATTTTATTTTTTCATAATCTCTTTCTAAATCAAAATAATCAATCCATATTTTATTAAATTCTTCTGCATTTGCATTATATATTGTGATATCCTTTTCATTTTGTTCTAGTTCTAATACTTTTCCATAAGCTATTCCAATATAATTCCCATTGTCTTGTCTTTTCCATCTAAAACATTGTCCACATTCAAAAGTTTGTTTGATATTGAAATTTTTAACGTTTTTTAATATTACTTTATTCTCAAAGTACTCTACTTTTTCAAAATCCATTTTAAATCACCTATCTTTTATTTTGTTCATCTATTAAATTTTGTAAAATTTCAGCTGCAGATTCTACCATATACGAACATCTAGTTTCTTCATCTTTTTTATATTTTTCTTTCAATTTATCACAATTATATTCTTTTAACTTGTCTTTAAATTTATTCATAAACTTTTGAGTAAGCTCTTTAACAATAGGGCTTTGATGAGATTTCCCATCAGTATACATTATTCCAATAACTGCAACAGACCCTGTTATAGCTCCACAAATATGCTCCATACAAAGCCCTCCTCCAAAACCAGCTAAAGCTTTTAATGTTTCTTTTGATAAATTAAGTGAATACTCTTCATTTGCAGCATATATTATTGTTTCTGCACAATTTAAATCATATTTTTTATCATAATATTTTCTAGCTTTTTCAATTAACATAATATCCTCCATCAATAAACAATAATCATTATTTATTATCCAATTAATGTTATTATACTTTAAAACACGCTTTTTTTATATGAAAACTAATTTTTAAATATAACTATAAATTTAAATTCTCTATATTTTAAACCTATACCTACTCGCAAAATAATGAACGTACAACCATTGATATCAATAAACTTCTTTATTACCAAATAAAAATATAATTTTCTTATCAATAGTATTATATAATTAAATATACATTAAGTTTTTAGATATTTTTAATAAGCTACAAAAGGAGTGTATATATGGAAATCCATAAATTTAATGCAAATGCTTTATCAGATGATGAGTTTGTAAATGGAGAAATTAAATATATAGTTAATAACAATCAATGTAGATTATTAGATAGGCGAAGAACACCTGGATATATAGAAAAATATTTTAAAGAAACAGCAATGCTTAGATGGAGAATTACAGACTTCGAAGATAAAGGAAACTATTGGGACTTACCTGCTGAAGATATAAAATTATTTCAAATTTTAAAAGGTTCTAAAGAACTAGAAATAAAAGATATAGAAATAATAGTTAAAAAAATTAGAGAATTTAATAATCTGTTATACATTAAAGCAGATAAAAAAATTAAAGAAATAACAAACGAGAAAATAGCTGTTGCTGAAAGGAATATCCTTAATTGCTTTAAAGGTAATCTAAGCAATATACTAAATAAACAAGCTATAAATTTAAATTCTAATGAAGGAAATCAAATTCTGATTAAAGATATAAAACTATATATGAAATCTATAGGGTTAGATTCTATAGAAGAAAAAACAACTACAGAAATTGTATTAAATCCAAATTCAGAATGGATTAAAGGCATTAAGATAATTCTGGCTGAATTAGGAATTGTAAGCTATAGAAACAAGATATTAAGACAAAAAGAAATATTCAATAATGTAGGTGGAACCGAAAAAATTATAAGCTATATAATTAATCGTATTGCTTATTTGAAAGCTTACTTTAAGTTATTGAATATTGATGAAGTAATATTATTTAGAGGAATGTCTACTGACGGTAACTGGATGAATTGTTATGAAAAATCTCTTACATCATGGACATTTAATTTAGATGTTGCTTTATCATTTGCTGATTTAAATAAATCTAGCAATAGTAAAAATGGGTACATTTTAAAGAGGACAGTACCCATTGAAAATGTATTCATGACATTTTTAGAGACAGAATCAATGAATAAACAATATAAGGAATGTGAAGCAATTTTGTTTTTACACAAACCTAACTACATCCCCACAATAGTTTAAAACTTATCTAAACTGTATTCTAAAACTAACTTAAATTTATTAAATTAAGACTTAAAAAATTCCAAAACTATTTATTTTTTAAATATTCATTTATAGCATATGCTGCTTTTTTACCTGCTTCCATTGCTAATATTACGGTTGCTGCTCCTGTAACAGTATCTCCTCCTGCATAAACTCCTTCTCTAGTTGTTAAACCATCTTCTGTTGCAACTATACAACCTTTTTTATTTATCTCTAGCCCCTTTGTTGTATGAGATATTAATGGATTAGGTGAAGTTCCTAATGACATTATTACAGTATCTACATCCATTATAAATTCTGAATTTGGTATTTTCTTAGGTCTTCTTCTACCAGATTCGTCAGCTTCACCAAGCTCCATTTTTACACATTTAATTCCTTTTACCCAACCTTTTTCATCTTGTAATATTTCAATTGGATTTGTTAAAAGGTCAAATAAAACTCCCTCTTCCATAGCATGGTGAACTTCCTCAACTCTAGCAGGCAATTCTTCTTGACTTCTTCTGTAAACAATATGAACTTCTGCACCTAATCTCAAAGCAGTTCTAGCTGCATCCATAGCAACATTTCCTCCACCCACAACTGCTACTTTTTCTCCTGTTCTTATAGGTGTTTTATATCCTTCTTTAAAAGCTTTCATTAAATTACTTCTTGTTAAAAACTCATTTGCAGAACATACTCCATTTGCATTTTCACCAGGTATGCCCATAAATTTAGGTAGACCTGCTCCTGATCCTATAAATATAGCATTAAATTTCTCATCTTCTATTAACTGATCAATAGTTATAGTTCTGCCAACAATTACGTTTGTTTCTATCTTTACACCTAATTTTTTAACATTATCTATCTCATGCTTTACAACTGTATCCTTAGGTAATCTAAATTCAGGTATTCCATAAACTAAAACTCCACCCGGTTCATGTAATGCTTCAAAAATAGTTACATCATATCCTAACTTAGCTAAATCACCTGCACAAGTTAATCCTGCTGGCCCACTTCCTATAACTGCTACTTTCTTTCCATTTTTCTCTACAACAGTAGCAATATCAACATTATTTTCTCTAGTCCAATCTGCTACAAATCTCTCAAGCTTTCCAATTGAAACCGAATCGCCTTTTATACCAAGAACACACTGTCCTTCACATTGCTTTTCTTGTGGACATACTCTTCCACATATAGCTGGCAATGCAGAATCTTCTGCTATTATTTTAGCCGCTTCTTCAATATTTCCTTCTTTAACTTTTGATATAAATCCTGGAATATTTATATTAACTGGACATTTTCCAACACACTTAGAATTTTTACAATTTAAACATCTTGAAGCCTCTTCCATAGCCTCTTCTAAATCATACCCTAAACAAACTTCATCAAAGTTTTTAGCTCTTACTTTAGGATCTTGTTCTTTTACTGGAACTCGTTTCATTTTAGCCATTATTTGTCACCTCCACAGCCACATCTACCATGATGATGTGTTTCTCCTTCTTCTACTTTTAATTGGCTTCTTCCTTCTTCTGTCTTATACATAGATTGTCTTCTCATAGCTTCATCAAACTTTACTAAATGACCATCAAATTCAGGTCCATCTACACAAGCAAATTTTACTTCATCACCAACCGTTACTCTACACGCCCCACACATTCCTGTTCCATCAACCATAATAGGATTTAAACTTACAGTTGTTCTTATTCCTAGTTCCTTAGTTAGCATAGAAACAAATTTCATCATTATCATTGGCCCTATTGCAATTACGTGAGTATATTTATTTCCTTCAGCAATTAATTTTTTTAACAAATCAGTTACTAGTCCTTTATATCCATATGACCCATCATCTGTTGCTATATAAACATTTCCAGAAACTTTTTTCATTTCATCTTCTAGAATTACAAGATTTTTATTTTTTGAACCTATTATTACATCTGCTTTAATTCCTTTAGAGTTTAACCATTTTACTTGCGGATACACAGGTGCTGTTCCAACTCCACCTGCAATAAACATTATTTTTTCTTCTTTTAATTTCTTTAAATTTTCATACACCATTTCAGAAGGTTGTCCTAAAGGTCCAACAAAGTCTTCAAAATATTCTCCAACTTCATATTGAGCCATTTGTTTTGTAGAATCTCCTAATATTTGAAATACTATTGCTACAGTTCCATTATCAGCATTATAATCACAAATTGTTAAAGGAATTCTTTCTCCTTTTTCATCCATTTTAACTATTACAAATTGTCCTGGATAACAAGATTTTGCTACCCTTGGTGCTTCTATATCCATTAAATAAATTTTATCTGCTAACTTTTCTTTTTTAACTATCTTATACAATTAATACACCCACTTTCTAACTTTAAAATTTAAAATACAATCTATTTTATATACCAACTTTTATGCTTTAACAAATTCATCCACATATTATTAATTTGCTAAAAATTTCAAAAGTCTGCTCTAATTTCTTAAAACTAAAGCAGACCTTATATTAATATTAGAACTCTACTTTTTTTCCTTCATATACACATCTAAATAATTGTTCCATCTCATCTACTGTTATACTTCTTGGATTAGCACCTGTGCAAGCATCTTTAATGGATCTTTCAGATATTAACTTAACTTTATCTTCGAAATCTTTTTGAGATATTCCATATTCTTTTAATGTTGAAGGTATATTCATTTTCTTATTTAAATCTCTTATTAAAGAAATTAATGAATCTACTAATTCTCCATCAGTATTTCCTAATAAATTTAATCTTTTAGCTATTTTTACATACCTATCCATACAACTTCTTTTATTAAACTCTATTACATATGGTAAATATATAGCATTTGCACATCCATGTGGAATGTTAAATATAGCACCAGTTTTATGAGCCATACTATGAGTTATTCCAAGTAATGCATTAGAAAAAGCCATACCCGCTAAACATTGAGCATAATGCATATTTTCCCTAGCATGAGCCTCTCCATTAAACGATTCTAAAATATTTTTTGTTATCATCTCAATAGATTCCATTGCTAATGGATCTGAAAAAGCTGAGTGTAATCCTGCTACATACGCTTCTATAGCATGAGTTAAAGCATCCATGCCTGTATATGCTGTTAATTTAGCCGGCATAGTCTCAGCTAACTCTGGATCAACTACTGCAACATCTGGTGTAATATTAAAATCTGCTAAAGGATATTTGATTTGTGTTTTATAATCTGTTATTACAGAAAATGCAGTTACTTCTGTTGCAGTTCCTGAAGTTGAAGGAATCGCTATAAATTTAGCTTTAGTTCTAAGTTCAGGTATAGTGAACGGCTCTTTTATATCTTCAAATGTAATCTCTGGATGCTCGTAAAAAATCCACATAGCTTTTGCAGCATCTATAGCAGATCCTCCACCAAGACCAACTATCCAATCTGGCTCAAAATCCACCATAGCTTCTGCACCTTTAAATACAGTTTCAACAGATGGATCTGGTTCTACTCCCTCAAATATCATCACATCCATGTTCGCATCTTTTAAATAATCCTCTAGTTTTTGTAAGAATCCTAATTTTTTCATGGATCCTCCACCTACAACTACAAAGGCTTTTTGACCTTTTAGAGTTTTTAGTACATCCATAGACCCTCTTCCAAAATAAATATCTCTTGGTAATGTAAATCTACTCATAAATCTCTCCTCCTAAATAACATTCCTGTGATTATTTATAAATAATAAAACATATAAAATCTTTAAATAAATATCATTGCTACTATAACTAAGAGTACAGTAACGTATATATTATATTTTCTATATTGATCTACATTTTTACTCTTTATAACTGAAATTGTCTCTCCAAAAAAATTTATAAGAACGAATAAAGGCATTGCAAAATAATATTGAAATGGAGTGTTTTCGCTATTAAAATATGAAAATCTATATCCAACATATAATATTGCTATTCCAATAATAATATATCCAACTAAATTTTTTCTAACATGACCCTTAAAGTCCTTATCCTTTTTAGCAAAAGCACTCCATCTATCTTTATTTATTATTTTTTCTAATTCATCAGCTTTATTTGGAATAAAATAAATAATTAATCCTTTTAAAATACACAATATTCCTAATAAATATATTGCTATAGATATATTAAATATATACGAAATTAAAAGAATTAAAATAGCTTGTATTACTCCAAACATTATAGTTTTTTTACTCACTAATTTTATTTCACTCCCTTCTTATCAATATATTATACCTTAATTTTCCAACTATAAAAGCAACATATATTTTTTATTTGATAAAATTTAAAATATTTAATTAGATTTTTTAAATATTTTTACTAAAAATATTATTAATTTACTTATCTATTAATATCTAATTTGTTAATTTAAACATATTTAATATAAAAAGCTAGTTTCTACTTAAAACAGAAACTAGCTTTTTATATTTATAATTATCCACTATTAGCTTTCAACTATTTTGTATAGTTATGAAATCCTCTTCCTGATTTTCTTCCTAACCAACCTGCTCTAACATATTTTCTTAATAGACTATGAGCTCTATACTTAGAGTCTCCAGTTTCTTTATATAATACATCCATTATAGCAAGGCACACATCTAATCCTATTAAATCTCCTAATGCTAAAGGTCCCATTGGATGATTAGCACCAAGCATCATAGCTTTGTCAATGTCGTCAACTGATGCTATATTCTCAGCAAGTATTCCAACAGCTTCATTTATCATTGGAATAAGTATTCTGTTAACAACAAATCCTGGAGCTTCTGCAACTTCTACTGGTTCTTTACCAATAGCCATTGAAACTTCTTTTACCTTATTAAAAGTTTCTTCTGAAGTTGCCATTCCTTTTATTATTTCAACTAATTTCATAACTGGTGCTGGATTAAAGAAATGCATTCCTATAACTTTATCAGCTCTTTTTGTAGCAGAAGCTACTTCTGTTATTGATAATGATGATGTATTCGATGCTAATATAGTATCTTCTTTACATATGTTATCTAATTCAGCAAAGATTTGTTTCTTTATTTCCATATTCTCAATAGCTGCTTCTATTACTAAATCACAATCAGCTGCTAACTTCATATCTGTAGTTCCACTAATTCTTGAAAGGATTTCTTCTTTCTTTTCTTCAGTTATTTTTTCTTTAGTAACCAATCTAGTTAAGCTTTTATTTATTACAGCTATTCCTCTATCAACAAATTCATCTTTAATATCTCTTACAATTACTTCATATCCTTTTTGTGCAAAAGCCTGAACTATTCCAGCACCCATTGTTCCTGCACCAAGTACAAAAATCTTTTCCATTATACACACCCTCCATTTTTTTAAAGTTTTCTCATAAAAATTAATATTTAAATGTTAATATATAAGTTCTGAAAAAGATTTTACATTTAAAATTTAAAAATAGTTAAACTCTATTTATTATAGAGATTAGTTTAAAAATGTAACTTCATTATTAGAATATATATAGTTCAAAATCAAAACTCTATTACTACCCTTAAAATTGAATCCTTAGGCATAAAGCCAATTATATAAGGAAAACTCAATAAATTTCCACTAATATTAGATAACATTTATGAAGATACTATGATTAAATAAAAAACATTTTTAGGAGGAATATTTTATGGCAAAAGATAGTCAAATTGATAAAAAAGAAGTTAGAGCAAGAAAATGTAATTATCAAACACCTCTAACTAGCGAAGAAGCTAAAAACTCTAACAGAACAATGAAGAAACATTCTATAAAAAGAGAAGGATTTCAAAGTCCACATATAAATTAAACTCAAAAAAAGGCTAAATTCATAATTAATTTGAATTTAGCCTTTTTATAATATATTAAAATTATAAAATAAGTTTACGAATTAAAAGTAAATTTTAGCCTTAAAAATCTTAACTTATTTTCTAACCTATTTAACTTTTCTAAAATTTAAATTTATATACTTCTATAAAATAATTTTTATAGATAGCCTAAGCTTTTTAAATAGTCAATATAGCTTTGATTATAAGTGTCTTGAGGTGTGCATTGACATGGACAACAGCAACAGCAGCAACAGCTAGAACCATTGGTTACTACTGTAAATGGTACAGTCGTTCCAGTTAATGTGCCAATTTGAGTTGCACCAGTATTATTAAGATAATCATAATTTATAACTGGATCGTTTTCTACAGGATTTGGATTTGGCATTGAATTAATAATAATTTGGTATTTTACTATATGGGAATCTCCAACACTCATATTAGGAATTAAAATTCCATTAGCTAAAAAAGTACTACCCTCAATAGTATTATTATCCAAAGTTAAAGAGCTTATAACAAAACTTGCTTCATTTGGAATATTATCAGTTAAAATAATATTATTAGCATCTCCGCCACTTAAATTTTGAACTACAACTGTAAATGTTACCACATCTCCAACCATATACATAGTTTGGTCTGGAGTTTTAGTTAATTTCATTGTAGGCATTCCATTTCCATTACCTGCATTTGGAATAACCTTAAATGGTGTAGTAGTTCCAGTTAATGTTCCAATTTGAGTTGCACCAGTATTATCTATATAATCGTAATTTATAACTGGGTCATTTTCTACAGGGTTTGGATAAGGTAGTATATTCACTCTAATACTATAAGTTATTGTATGAGAATCACCAATAAACATATCACCTAGTGCAATTCCATTAGATAAGAAAGTATTGCCACTAATATTAGCACCATCTAAAGTTAATGAACTTGGTATAAAGCTTGTTCCATTTGAAATGTTATCTGTTAAAACTACATCAGTAGCATCCCCACCAGACATATTTGATACATTAATTATAAAAGTTACAATATCGCCAATATTAACTAAAGTTTTGTCTGTATCTTTAGTTAAATTCATCAAAGGAAAGCCAGGTTCTCCCCCTAGTGGTGGATTAGGTGTTACATCTGTAACCACAGGAGAAGTTATAGTTCCTGTTAAATTTAAAGCTATAGTTGGCACTTCACTGTAATTATTTTCATAAATAGAGAACCATGAATTATCAGTATTTAATAAATCTATTTCTAATATAACATTTGTAGCATCTTCAGGTATAGGAATAGATGTGGTTTGACCTTTTAAAAGATTATCGGAAGCAACATATACAGAGTAGTTTGTTAAATTATAAGTTATCATAAACTGAGAAATAAATTCTCCATTATTTGATACTGAAATAGCTCCTTCAGCCAATGTTGTTAAATTACTAGAAACATCTTGAGATGTTATATCTGTGCATACAGGACTTGTTATTGTTCCTGATAAAGAAAGCTTTAATATTGCTGCTGAAGGTAAGGTATTAGTATAAATAGTAGCCCAAGGATTAGTTTCATCTTTTATTTGAACTGTTACTTGAATGTTAGTTGCAGAACTTGGAATGCGTAAAGTTACTGTATGATTATCTGAAATAGAATCACTACTATCATTAAAAATTCTATTATTTAAAGTGTACTTAACAAAAAGTTTTCCTACAAAGCTTGCTGTATTAACTACAGATACATAATAGTTAATAGGTGGGTGATTAGCTAAAGGATTAGTAATGTCAGTATATACTGGTGCTATTTCTGTACCTGTTAATAACATCTTTAAGGTAGTAGCTGTAGCAAAAGTCTTTGTATATAAAAGGTTATTTTGTCCTGCTTGATTAACTACATAAATTGTAACTACAATATTAGTTGCTTTATTTGCAATCATTATTTTTTCTAAGTCAGTCTTTTCTAATATTTCACTAGTAAAGTTAAATTTAAAATTATTATAGTTATATGATATAGTAAAATATGAATTAAAGGTAGACTGGTTTATAACTTCTACAAAAAAACCTTTAGGTTTTGAAGCAAACGAGTTTATCATTTGTACCATAATTATCACCATAAATTTAATAGTCAAGATTACTCTTGCTAATTTATTATATTTTAAATTGTATGTTTATGTTACTATTTAATTTATAGGCTTAAAAAGTATTTTATTATTTTAAAATTATTGCCTAATAAAAATAGTGTTATGTATATATTAAATCTTTATTTTACTATATACATAACACTACATTATAAAAAATAATCATCATAACTTATAATAAAATTTCTATTTTATAAATTTAAAATTAATTATAATTTTT
>JANZXU010002416.1:0-20339 GCA_027576215.1 Amissidens hainesi | reverse complement strand
GGCTTAGTAAGATATAAATCAAAATTTAATTCTTCAAAAAATTTGTCTAATAATACTTTGTTTGTTATAATTAATTCCTGAAACATTTATGAGTAACTCCTTGGTGTTATTTTGTTTAGGCACTTAATTATAACAAGGATTTAGTATAAATGTTTTTTTATTTTTCCTATCTGTAAAATTATTGAAGCATTTTTGCACTATTATAGTCTATTACTTGTTAATTAACTCATGTTTAATCGTAAAAAAGCTATATCAAATAAAATTATCTTTATATTTTATTTGATATAGCTTTTAAATCTAACACATTTTATTTGTAGATTTAATTCTACAACTATTGATTTTACAATTATTAACTTTATAATTTTCTTCGACACACGGTACTTGTGTACATACTGGAGTTAATATATCTCCAGTTAAAGAAAAACATTTAGTAACTGGTCTAACAAAAGATGTTATATAAAACATTTTCCATACTCCTATAAAAGCTTCTTCTTCAATTTTTACAGAAACAAGCATAGCTTCGTTAGGAATATATATTTTATCACTTTGAAGAAGTGTAAAATCACTACTTTGTTCAGTTTTCAACTCTCCTTCTAGAATATACTTCACAACAAATCTAGAGACAAATCCAGAATTATTCATTACCTGTATATAAGAATACCCAACACTTTGATTATTCGTATTTATAATTTTTTTCATAGCATAACCACCTGTTTTTCAATGTGTTAATTTAATCTACACAATTAATTTGAGTACAAGTTGGGTTGAAAGCTGTTCCTGACAAGCTATAACACTTATTAACAGGACCTTTAAATTTTTCATAATGAAATTGTCTCCAACCAAAAACAATACTTTCTTCAATCTCTAATATAATTGATGTAGACTCTTCTGGAACAAATAATTTGTCACTTTGTTCTAAGGAAAGATTTCTACTTTGTTCTTTAACTACTTTTCCTCTTAGTATATAAGATACTTTAAATCTAGCAATATATCCTGCATGATTTGTTATATTTATATAAATATATCCTGGAGAACTTACATTAACATAGCCATTCATAAAAATCACCCAATTTATAATTAAATTTTGAAACTGTTTATCTTTAATTTATAATATTGATAATAATAAATTATTGATACAAAATATATTAAATTTAATTATAAATTCTAATCAATACATCATTTTAATTGCATTAATAGACTTTTTTTAAATTATCATTTGATTTTTACTATTTTTTCTTTTTAAAGCTTGAATTGTCAAATTAAATGCAATCATTAATTTCAGCCCAAAAAACTTCTGAATCTGTTAAGTAGCCTAAAACTTTTCTAGTTCTAGAATTTATTCTATTAACAGCTTCTTGTAAAATATTTTGAGATATTAAATTAAAGTTATGCCTTTTAGGAAAATACTGTCTTAAAAACCCATTAGTATTTTTATTTGTAATTCTTTCCCAAAATAATGCAGATTAGCAAAATGCATTGTAACTCCTAAAGCTTTTTTTAAATCCTCAAATTTACTAAACTTTTTTCCATTATCTGATGTGAAAGTTTTTATAAATGATGATGGTATGTCTTTAAAAATATCTATTGATTTTTTATTAAAAGTTATAGTCTTTTTATTTGGCATTATACTTGCAATTAAAAATCTTGATTTTCTATCAATATATGTTGCTATAGCACCTTTTTTTGCCACCACCTATAACTGTATCACTTTCAAAATGACCTACAGTTAATCTGCTATTTGCTTCAAGTGGACGATCTATAATCATCTTCCTATTCTTAATTTTACCTATAGTTTCAACAGTTCCATTTTTTTTAGATTTTTCTTTACGTCTTAAAACTTGTGTGGCTGAAATATTTAAAATTCCATCTACAATAGTGCTATAACTAGTTTTAAATGATATTCTAAATCTACTTTCCATTTTAAATCTTCCATGAATTTGTTCTGGAAGCCAATCATTTATTAAAGAATCTAAAACTGCTACTTTAAGAATAGTATTCATTAATAATTTATTTTTTCCACATTTTTGTTTATTGAGTTTGTAATTTTTTTGAGGTTTGAATGGGCTATATTCATCAGTAATACAATTACGTTTTAGTTCTATATTTAAATATCATTTCTCTTTCTTCTATGGTAAAATGTTTATAATTCATTGTAATTAATTCCTTTGTCAAATATTTTTTTAGCAGATGTATTTTAACATAATTTGATTATAATAAATTTTTTATTTTAACTGTTGCACTTAATTATACAATCTAAGTAATAATAAAATTATAAATTACACAAATCTATCGATATTCTCTTGGGAAATACATATAAAGTATGGTTATGTATCTGGAGAAGATAAAATTTTTTTACAGGCTCTTTAAATACTGAGCATACTTTACATTTTCAGAGTTTTAAATTTATTTAAATCTTGATTCGAATATATTGTATATAATTCTAATCGGTTTATACCATAATCAGAAACTAGTTCAATTTGTTATTGTAGTTTCCCAAATTTACTCAAAAAATAAAAAAATAACTGTAATAAAATTAATTTTTCAATTATTTTATTACAGTTTCTTAAGTTTAATATATATGTATAGTTTCCAAGTTAATTCTTAATTTACATATTAAATTTATTATTTTTTTGGTGATATTGTATATGAATTATTACCATCATCAACTATTAAACTATCTACTTTAAAGTTTGGTATATCATATATTTTAAAATCTTCAATTCTAATATTTGAATCTAATGAACGCTTATTTCTACTCTTAGTAGTTATTTCTTCTGGTTCATTTGCTTTAATATCAACATGGGTTCCATCTACTCCCGTAAAGACTCCTGTTAAAATTCCACCATAATTAGTTCTACATGCTTTGTTTATAATATCATCTACATAACTTTCACCTTTTTGATTAATTATCCAGTTCCAGTCCCAATCTGAGTAGCCATTTATATTTCTATGCTTGTACATATCTAAAATTTGTTCTGTTGCACTCACATTATTTTTACCCTTACCAAATGTTACTGATACTGTTGGTCTATCATCTGGATGATCCTTATGAGCATTTCCACTCCATCTTAAAAAACCAGTAAATGTTATATCATATTCCATATATATCTTTGCACTATATGGAACTTCTGATGTTCTTTGTAAGCTTACAAGTTCTACTAATCTTTTGCTTTTAGCGGGAACTTTAGCATTATATTGAGTATTTACAGCTGTTGTTTTATTAGTTCCATTTGTATTTGACCATCCTTGATTAGATGAAAAATTAAAGTTTGTTTCTACTTTTCCTTCAAAAAGATGAGGTATCCCCGTTTTAAATGTTGTTTTAACACCAATTCCTTCAGAAAAACTAACATTATCTGTTTTAGAAGTAATTATACTTGAAGAATAATTAAATGTTAAACCTACAATATCCTCTGTATTTCCACTATTATTTGCATATGCACTTGAAGCTATTAAAGGTTTCTCTTCTATTATTTTAGATTGTCCAAATTCAATTGTGCTTGGATCTATTACAAATCTAACATTACTAATTTTCATTTTTAATCTTTCAGAAGCACGATATTCATTTGCATATTCATCATTCTTATTATAACGTGCATTTAAAGTATATACTGGTTTTCCATTCTCTGTTGTTTTAGCAAACTCAAAATCTTCTCCAATATGTTTTGCACCTGTAGGTGTACCATATTTTGTTCCTTTACACCATCCAAATCCAAGACGATATGCAACTTGCGCCCAATTTTTTATAAAGTCTTCATCTTGTATTATTTTTGCTTTTAATTCTTCTTCATCCTCAAAACCAAACATTTTCCACTCATTATTTTGTATAGCACTCTTTTGTACACTAGTAGTTTCCACAGCAAATGCTTTAGTTGCAGGTGCTATTGCTATTATTTGAGATGCTACTAAAGTCGTGCAAAATATTTTTTTTAATAAAGAATGTCTTAACATAATTTATTTCCCCCTATAATTTATACGTTCTGTTAAGTTATATGAACATTGCTCTTCTCTCAACCTAAGGAAATACAATAAGTTTAACTACAACCAAATATCCCCCAATAAAAGGAGAGGAAATCAATGAACAAAACTAATATAAAATGTCCTCGTTGTCATTCCAATAAACTATACAAGTTTGGTTTTGACAAGCAGGCTAATCAAAAATATCAATGTAAAGATTGTAAACATCAATTTACACCTAACTTTATTAAAAACATCTTCAACCTAAATTACCCTATATGCCCAAAGTGTGAAAGAGCCACTTACTTACATAATAAATATAAACATTATAATCATTATAAATGTGGTAATAAAAAATGTAACCATGTAATTTTGTTAAGCATCATAGGCTAAATATAGATTTAGCTTCTTGTGACAAATTAATTGATTCTCTTTCTATGAATTTAAATTCTGATGACTAGCATGCTGATAAAACTGTGCTATTTATCAACGACAAATAACAATTTAATTGAGTCTTTTAATAAAACATTTAAAGCATGGTGTAAATCTAAAAGAGGTTTTAATTCTTTTGAAAAAGCCAATAATTTAATTTACATGTTTATTTTTCACTATAATTTCATTAGACCTCATAGCTCTTTAAATAATTTTACACCTGTTGAAGTAGCTGGTTTTATTACTTCTGAACATGATAAGTACTCTTGGTTTGCATCTATTTAAATTTATTAATACTTTTAATTAACCTGCGAAAAATCAAATATTATTGTAGGCTTATTTGTCATACAATAAATTCCCCAAACTTATATAATTTTCAAAGAGCGAGTAATTCTATAAATAATTAAGCTATTTTTTCATAACAACCTAACAGAATAGAATTAATTTATATTTTTAAATCATTAATTATAAAAATTTGTAAAGTAACAATAAGTTGGCCAACTTATTATATATGATAACGTTTTTTGTATAGTTTTGTCAAATTATTTTTCTATATTTTTTTCAATTTAATATATTTTTTATTAGCATTAAAAAAATATTACTTTTCAATACCATAAATAGTAAATTTATTTTGTGTTTTCTAATTTTTTAATTAATGATTACCTAATCAAATTTTATATGTATTGTATTAAGCTAAGTTTAATTATAAAATAGAATAGATTTTAATTTTTGTAGTTAAATCAATTATTTATTTAAAACTTTAATATAAGCTCTTGCAAAATTAAAAGATATAAAAATAGAGATGATTTAGAAAAAGAAAAAGTGAATTATACAAAAAAAAGTTGATATTTTAGAAATAGAGAGAATTTTTTGTATTGTTAGTAAACAAATCATTGATGAAAGAGAGAAATATCTAGGATGACCAATGGATTTGTAATAATTATTTTTAAATTTTTGAGGTATTAATTCATCAAAATTAATACATTCATTAATTAAAGTTATTAGTTTAGGTTGATTATTTTTAAAAAGATAATCTGAACTATTATGAATATCATTAATTTGTTGTGATTGCAAGGAAAACCCTCCTAATATGTGTATTTTGTTTTTTTGTTTACTTATAAAATTCAATATTAAGTGGGGGTTATCCTTCAAATATAAATTCTGCAAAGCTAATAAAATCAATGATTTAAAGAGTTTTGCAAGAGACTATAAACTTTAATATCAAAGGAGGATTTTTTTGAACTTCATACAAAATTTCGATATGAATATAACCCATTTTTTACAAAATAGTGTTTCAAACGGATTTTTAAATACTATTATGCCTATAATAACACATTTAGGTAAAGATGCTTTTATATGGTTTGTTATAGCTATAGCCTTACTTTTCAATAAAAAATATAGAATTATAGGTCTGTTAACTATAGTAGCTATAGGATTTGATTTCATAATAGGTAGCGTAATTATTAAACATTTAGTTCATAGAGCTAGACCGTTTATAATTGATCCAGGCATTCATTTAATAACAAAAGCACCTCATGGTTATTCATTTCCATCAGGTCATTCAGGTGGTTCATTTGCAGCTGCTACTATGCTTGGTTTCTACTTCAAACAGTACAAGCCATATTTATTTGTATTAGCTACTTTAATAGCCTTCTCAAGAGTATATCTTGCAGCACATTTCTTTACAGATGTTGTTTGTGGTGCTATTTTAGGAATAGCTATAGCATATGCAGTTAACTACATATTTAAGAATTATATAGCTACATACTTTAAAGCTACAAAACATTAAAAACACTAAAAAAGAACAAACCTCAGAAAAAATCACTTTGAAGTTTGTTCTTTATTTATATATAGATTCTAAAAAAGTTAAAATCCCTCCACATAAAAAAGCAATTATAAAAATAGTTATTAAATTTGCATTTTTCATAATTTTAATCTCCTATATAGACAGTCTTTTGCTTGTTTAATTTCCTAATTTTATATAACACTTTTTAAAAATATAATCTCAAATTCTGTTCCTTTGTTTATCTCACTCTTTACATTTATACTTCCATTTTGAGATTCTATGATTGATTTACATAGAGATAACCCAATTCCTATACTATTTGGATTAACTGAATTTTCTCCTTTATAAAATCTCTCAAAAACTTTTCCTAAAAGTTCTTTTGGAATTCCAACTCCGTTATCTATTATTTTTATAGAAACCGAAAGTGGTGTTTCCTCTGCTATTATTTTTATTTCACCATCTTTTTTTGTATGTTCTATAGCATTTTTCAATATATTAGATAAAGCTTCTGCCGTCCAATCCATATCATGTTTAAAATATATTTCTTTAGAAACTTCTGTTTTTATGTTAATTTTATTTTCTTCAGCTTTTTTAATTAATCCAGAAAGAGCTTTATTTACTGTAATGTATAAAGGGTTTTTATTTTTATTAAAATTTATTACTCCAGCTTCAAGTCTTCCAAGTTTTAATAGATTTTTTATCAACCATTCCATTCTTTTTAACTGTTCAAAACTTAATTCTATAAAATTATTTCTATCTTTTTTGCTTATATTCTCCCTACTCATGAGTTCATTAAACATTATCAAAGAAGATAGCGGAGTTTTTAACTGATGAGAAATGTCTGATATTATTTCCTTTAAAAACTTCTTTTCTTTTTTTAAATTTTCCATAGAATTTTGCAATCTATCTATCATTAAATTAAATTGATTTGTGAATACATATAGCTCTCCTTCTAAAAACTGTTCTGGAATTTTTTTAAAATGTCCTTCAATAACTCTTTCAGCTGATTTTGAAAAAACTTCTATCTTTCTATAGAAACTTATTTGAGTCACTATTAAAATCATAAAACTAATTATTGAAAAAAAGAAAATAATTCCTATAGTTTTACTCCAAAAATCTATAAAAAATTTCTTCATTGGTTGGTTAGAAAATATGCTTAAATTTTTATTATATGAATATTTATCTAAAATTTCTTTTCCTATCTTATATTCCCTGCTTTTATAAGAAAGATTTGAATTATTTGAAATAGCTTGTATTATATCATTTTCCAAATTAGGATTTTTGCTTAATATTTCACCTGCTATTAATGTATTTTGTTTTATATAATTTTTATTTAAATCTGATATTTCAAAGTAGCACAAAGTAGATATTGCACCAATAAAAAATATAAGAATAAAAAACATTGTAATAATAGTGTTTTTTATTCCATTATTTCTAAAATATTTTATATAACTACTCATTTTTAACCTCTTCACTCCATCTGTATCCAAGTCCCCTAACAGTTTCTATATACTTAGGATTTTTATAATCATCTTCTATTTTTTCTCTAAGTCTTTTTATATAAACATTTAAAGTATTTCCATCAACAAAATTTCCATCAATATCCCAAAGTTTCTCTAATAAAATCTCTCTTGATAAAACATTTCCTTTGTTTTCAATTAAAATTAAAAGCAATCTATATTCTACAGGAGTTAATTCTATATCTTCTAATTTTTTTCTAACCTTTGCTTTAAGTGGCTCTAAGATTATATCCTTTGAAATTAATACTTTTTGTTTATTGTTTTCGCTTTTATTTAAAGAACCCTTTCTTCTTAAAACTGCTTTTATTCTAGATAATAATTCTTTTATTCTAATAGGCTTTGTTATATAGTCATCTCCCCCAATATCTAATCCTAAAACTACATTAGCCTCTTCATCACAAGCAGTTACAAATATAATTGGAAGAGAACTATTTTCTCTAACTTCTGAGCATAAATCATAACCACTACCATCTGGAAGAGTTAAATCTAATAATATTAAATCAAACTTATTTTTTCTAAGTTCCTCTCTAGCTTCCTTTAAATTTTTAGCTTTCGTAACATCAAAATTTTCTTGCCTTAAAGTATATTCCACACCTATTGATAAGGCTAAATCATCTTCAACTAATAAAATATGCTTCATCTTTTCACCCCAATTTAAATTAGAAATTTATGTATTATTTCAAACTAATTATAGCATAATGAATTCTATTTAAAGCTTTAAATATTAAATGTAATGTTAGATTAAAGTAATATATATTTGACATAAATTAAAATATATGATAATTTATTTGCATCAGAGGTGATAATATGGCAAAAAACTTAAGAAT
The DNA here is from genome assembly GCA_027576215.1 of Amissidens hainesi. Lineage (NCBI taxonomy): Eukaryota > Metazoa > Chordata > Actinopteri > Siluriformes > Ariidae > Amissidens > Amissidens hainesi. The sequence goes on along the minus strand of JANZXU010002416.1, from coordinate 11,817 downwards.
AAAAGTAGCAAGAACAACTATGGATATGACGCAAAAAGATTTAGCCGAAGCTGTAGGTGTAACAAGACAAACTATGCATGCTATAGAAAAAGGGGATTATAACCCTACTATTAAATTATGCATATCAATTTGCAAAGTACTTGGAAAAACTTTAGATGAATTATTTTGGAAATAAACCAATTTAGGAGATATTAACTATGAAAAATAATATTAATAAAAGTACTGTATTTGATGAAATGGAACATAGAACATTAGGAAAAGTTGGTGTAATTTGCACCGTAATAACAATTTTATATTTACTGTTAGAGAGTACATACAAGTATATAACGACTAAAGATTCTAAGGGGATGTAGTTAGGAAATAATATTATTTTTGCTCTGAATAAATTTTACTCTAATAATATAAAGTTCTTTGAATCATATTGTATACATTTTTAACTTGTATTTCTATGTTTATATGCTCATTATTATTTGTTGTAGCTTTTATGTCTAATCTAGAAAATTTATCTTCTAAAAAATCTTTATCTATATCTGTGTTTTTTATCTTAACCTCATTTATTGGATTTTTAGGATTTATTACTGAATTTAAAAAATCTATAAGTATTGGCTTGTTTTTTTCTGCTCCAAATATTTTTTTTAAATACAAAATCTATTTGAGGATTTAGTAAAGTTCTAATCATTCTATACACCTCCGAAACTTCTTTATTTTACCCTATTATATCTAATGTCTTAAATAAATTAAACTATTAAATTCTATACTATTAATCTTCCTCTTTTATACTTTCAATTATATTCATCTTTTTAAATTTTCTAAGTGGTATTAAAGATGCTATAAAAGTTAATATGTTTATTCCTATAATCCCCACTATAAACACGCCTATTATATCTAAATATGAATAAGGTATTTCCATAGCTCGATTAGTAGTACTGATTAATAGTTTAAATACTCCATAAGATGCTATACTTCCAATAAGACTTACTATAATCCCATATAAAATTCCCTCTAAAAGAACCATCTTAGATAATTGTCGTTTAGTCATTCCAATAGCATTTAATGTTGCAAACTCTCTTTTTCTAAGTAGTAGCCCCATAGTTATTGTATTTATAATATTTATTACTGAGATTAAAGAAACTATTGAAATAAATCCATATACAAATGTACACATAATAACTTCCATTGATTTTTCAGCTTTAGCTATTTTTTCGAAATTGTTATAATTTAAATTATTACTCTCTGCAAATATCTCAAAATAATCCTTAACTTTTTCAGACTTATCTTTAAGATTAATTCCAATTTCATCTAAATAAAGTTTAAAAAACTTTTTCTCAAAAGCTGTTTTATCAAATATTAAGTTTAATTTGCCACATTCTTGATACATTATATTGCTTTGATTTACTATTCCAATAACTTTAGCATTAATGTAATCACCTTTTTCAATAACTTTTTCCACTCGATCTCTAGTCTTTGCTTCATGTTTATTATGAAAGTTTTTCCAATACTTTCTGTTTTCATCTGAATTTTGTGACATAAAAGGAATTCTTATAACATCTCCTACCTTATATTTAGTAGTTCGTCCCATAATCTTCTTATCATTTTCTTTTTTTATATTCATATCAGATAGTATTACACCACCATCTTTTAAAGCTTCTAAATCTATTTTTCCATCAACTAAACTCTTTTCAAGAGTTTTTAAAGAGGCTTCATTCCACCCTTTAATAGCTCCATTCCTAAGTTCAAAATAATTTTCACTTCCAATTTTTAATTTTTCATTTTCCATACTTTCTTTATCTTTATACAAACTTAAAAATTGAGTATTTACAAAAGATGAACCTAAATACATAGGATACATCATACTATTTTTTTCATAAACATCTTTAACACATTTATTTTCTTTTAATTCACTAACTACATTTTCATAATTTTGATTTAAACACATAGAACTAAACCCAATATCATAATTAATATCGCTAACATAAGACCTTATTAAACCTTTTTCAACTATCATAAAAGAAGTGAATCCAACAAACATTATGAAAGATATACATAAAGATATAAGTGTTATTATAAATCTCTTATTATTTCTTTTTATATTCTTATAAGCAACTTGTCCCTCTATTCCAAATAATAGTTTTATCAATCTTGCTTTTCTTCTTTTTATTTTTTCTTTTTTAAACTTTCCAGAATTTCTTATAGCATCCATTGGCGAAATTCTTGATGCACTTATTGCTGGAGAAATTATTGATAAAAATACTGTCATAAATCCTAAAACAGCTGATATTAATATTACTTTTGGGTGAAAACTTATATTAAACAAATCAAAATCTGTACCATATGATTGATACTTTATAAGAATTTTTGCAACAACATAAATCCCAAAATATCCCATAATAATTCCTAAAGGTATTGAAATTAAAGACATTAAAAATCCTTCTTTTAAAACTATTCTTCTAATTTTTCCAGGTGATGCTCCTATACTTCTTAAAATACCAAACTGTTTAACTCTCTCTGCAACTGAAATATTAAAAGAGTTATAAATAACAGCAACTGTTGAAATTACTACTATGCTAAGTACTATAACAATTATCTCTTTTAACATCTTATTAGCTGTACTATTTCCACTATCCATCATGGCATAAAGAAGAGAATCATTAAAAACTATTTCTTCTTTATTTAAATTTAAATTAGCTCCTAATTCTTTTCCTAAATTTCTAATATTCTTTGTATCCTTAAAGTTTACAAAAACATTATAGCTTTCATTGGTTTTTAAATTATCTTTATCTAATAGTCCATATACTTCATATTTATCACCATTACGTGGAAATCTTGATTTATAAAAACCTGAAATTTTATAAATCGCCTCTTCATTACCTATTTTAACTTTAATTTCATCTCCTAATTTCTTATTTAATTTTAAAATTGCTTTTCTTTCTATTATAATTTCGTTAGTATTTTTAGGAATAGTTCCTTCTACTATGTCAAATTTTTTTATATTCTTAAAAGTAACATCATCACAATATTTAAGATTTAATTTTGAATTTTTATCTTCTTTTATACAATAAAAATTTTCATCTTTTATTTCTATTCCAAAGTTTGATACATTAAAATTATTTTGTATGTAATTTATTTGTTTTTTGTCTAATCCCAAATAAGAAACTTCATAATTTCCATTTGAATTTTTTTGAATTTCAATCATATTATCTTGGAAACTATAAAAAAATGTTCCGATTGCAGAAAAAAGCGATACTGCAAGAACTATTCCTAAGATAGTTAAAATAGTTCTCTTTTTGTTTTGCTTTAAATATCTCCAAGTTATTTGCCTATAATTATTCATTAGTTATCCACCTCATTGTTATTTATAAAATTGTTTTTTCTTTAAAGTTTAGTTTTTTTAATATTACTTTGCTTTTTTATTTCTTTATTTAAGTGATTTTATTTTTAATAAACCCCTTAAATTTTAAATCGTATAATTAATTCCTTAATTACTATAAATTTAATTTTAGTTTACTTTTATTACAATTCCATAAAAACAATTATTACAATTTTGTAATAAAGATAGATATTTTTAGTTTCTAAAATATTTTATATGTATATATGTTCTAATATTAAAATTACATTTTTAAACTAACCTTCATGACAAATATAGTTTAATTATTTTATAGTTTAAAATGTAAAGTCTTTTTCAGAACTTATATACATAAAAATTAGTTTTTTAATATAGCTTTATATGATTTAATTTTTAATTATTTGAAAATTCAAAAATTATTAATTAGCATTTAATTTTTTTATGTTTGATTAAAATTAAATATAATTCTATTAACAAATATGCTTTAAATATTTGTATTATTAACTATTTATTAAAAAACGGTATTTGTTTAAATTTAAAATAAATTTTATTATCTAAATATAAACTTCATGAAAGGAGCATTTTAAATGGAACTGTTTAAGATAAATTTAACAAGTAGATTAAGAAGATTATCTCCAACTAAATTTGTCATTGTAATGACTTTAACTATTCTTGCATCATCTATTTTAGTTGGTCATATAGGAAGCTTTTTTGAAAATTCTTTAGGAAACATGGAAAATCCTATTGTTAACAATATGGATTTTATTAATGGCTTGCTTATGGGTTCAATTGAAGCACCTATATTTGAAACATTAATTTTTCAAGTATTAATTATTGAAATTTTATTGTTTATAAAATTCTTTAAAAGAAATAAATATTTAGTAGTTTTAATTTCAGCTCTACTTTTTTCTTTAACTCACACTTTTAGTTATATATATGTAATAGAAACCTTTGTAATTGGAGCAATATTTGCTTATGGATATTTAATATGTAAAAACAATAATGAAGCTCCTATAAAGTCCGAATTTTTAAAAGACTATTATCCTTTGTACCCGTTTATAATGATAGCTATGGTTCATTCTTTTTATAATACTCTTGTTACTATCCTTCATACATTAGGTTAAAATTATGATGTTAGAAATAGGCTTTTACATATACTTTCTAACTTTTTTAACTCTAACAATAATTTTTAAATCATCAATAAATCTAAATTATGAAATGAGAGTATTTAATGAGATATTTTTTAAGCTTCATTATATAATCCTAATATTAATCATATTTAAAATAAAAAATATTAAAATTAAACACCTAAAGTTAAAGCCTAAAAATTTAAATCATTTGGGAAAATCTATTCTTTTAGGATTTTCTATAAGCTTAGTTCCTTTAATATTAAATTTAGATATTCTTTTTAAATTCAAGGAAGTAAGCTTAAATGATTTAACTTGGTGCTTTATTTACAACTTTATAGTAGTTGGATTAGTTGAAGAATTTATTTTTAGAGGATTTTTTCAAAACTTTTCAAATAGACTATGTAAAAACAAATTACTTGCTTTATTACTAGGAGCTTTTATTTTTGCTTTTTCACATATACCAGCTACTATTATTCTTCATGAAAATACTATTATAGAGCTAACTTTATATATCTTAGGTTTAATGTTTATGCACTTAGTTTTTTATTTTCTAAAACTTCTGAGTAAAGATTTAGTATCTTCAACTATTTTACATGGAGTTATAGATGTTTTAGAGAGTCTCAAATATATGTAAACCAAAAAGCTATCCTAAAATTTTCAAGATAGCTTTTTCTCTTTATTCCTCTTCTTTTATACTTTCAATTATATTCATCTTTTTAAATTTTCTAAGTGGTATTAAGGATGCTATAAGTGTTAAAGCAATTATTCCAACAATTCCAATAACAAATACTAACGCTATACTTAAATGAGAGTAAGTAAATTCCATTACTTGGCTAGTTGTTCTTTGTCCCCACATAAATATTCCATAAGAAACTATACTTCCTATGATACTCACTATAGTTCCATATATTACTCCCTCTAATAAAACCATCTTAGATAATTGTCTTTTAGTCATACCTATAGCACTTAAAGTTGCAAACTCTTTCCTTCTAAGTAGTAAACCCATAGTTATTGTGTTTATAATATTCACTATAGCAATTAAAGATACTATTATAATAAATCCATAAATAAATGTGTACATAATAGTCGTGAAAGCTGCTTCTTCTTGTGCATTTTTTTGAAAATTAATATATAGCAAATTATTCTCTTCTGAGAAATTATCAAAGAATTTATTTGTATTTTCGTTATCTTCTTTAAGACCCAATCCAATTTTTTCTAAAGGTATCTTAAAAAAGTTTTTCTCAAAGTATTCATTATCAAATATAAAGTTAATTCTATCTATTGCGTTTGTATCTAGACTAAAGGGACTTTTATCTATTATTGCAACTATTTTTGCATCTATATAATCACCATCTTCAAAACATTTAATAGCTTTCTTTTTTACCCTTGCCCAATCATCTCCAAATAAACCTTTTGCCTTTTCTGTATAATATTTTGATAGATTAGGAATTTTTATAGTATCTCCTATTTTATAATTTGTAAATCTATTTTCAACTATTTTATCTCCAATATGCACTCTATTAGTATCAAGTATTATAACTCCACCTTCTTTTAAGGCTTTCATATCTATTTTTCCATCTACTACATGCTTTTCAAGAGCTTTTAAAGAAATTTCATTTAGTCCTTCAATTTCTCCATTTAAAGATTCAATATAATCATAATCACCAATTTTAATCTCATCTAGATGTGTATTACTATATTTACTATAATCTTTTAAAAACTTATTATTTACATATTTATTTTCTATGAAAGTTGGATATTCAACATTTCCAAAGGCATATATATTACTAACATAATTACTGTCTTTTATTTCTTTTAGTTCATTTTCATTTATACCTTTTTCATTATTTCTAGACCATAATTCTGCTTCATAAGGTTTTCCCTTTTCAATAGAATTTATAAAACCTTTTTGAGATATAATAATAGATGTAATTGTTACAAACATTATAAAAGATACACTTAAGGATAAAACTGTTATTAAAAATCTCATGTTGTTTCTTCTTATATTTTTATAAGCAATTTGACCTTCTATTCCAAATAATAATTTTGTAAGTCTTGCTTTTCTCCTTTTTATTTTTTCTTTTTTAAATTTCACTGAATCTCTTATAGCATCAATTGGAGAAATTCTTGATGCTGTTATCATAGGCATTATTATAGCTAGGAAAACTGTTATAAACGCTAAAATACTACAAAGTAATATTATTTCAGGGTGAAATTGTATACTAAGAATATTTATATCGTATTGGTTTAAACCTGATGATTGATAATAAAGAAGAATTTTTACAACTACCCAAAGTCCAACATATCCAAGCAGAATTCCTATAGGAAGAGATATTAAATACATTATTATTCCTTCTGTGAAAACCATTGCTCTTATTTTTGAAGGTGATGCTCCTATACTTCTTAATATTCCAAATTGCCTAATTCTCTCTGCAACTGAAATATTGAAAGAATTATAAATAACAGCTACAGTTGAAATTATTATTATAACAATTACTATTAAAGCAAGTTGAGTAAAGCTATTATCAAGAAGAGAGTTTTTACTTTGCATCATTGCATTTAAAAGACCTTGATTAAAGTTTATTTGTTTTTCTGATAAATTTAAACTCTCTCCTATTTCTCTTCCAGACTTATAAATATCTTTTTTATCTTTAAGATTTACTAAAATATTGTATTTACTATTAGAATTTAAATCTTCATTAAAAAATCCATATCCAAAATACTTATCGTCAGAAATTTCTGTATTAGGTCTATAAAATCCTGATATTTTATAAGTTTTTTCTTTTTCTCCTACTTTAACTTTAACTATATCCCCTATTTTCTTATTTAATCTTCTAATAGTTTTTCTCTCTAAAATAATTTCATTTGAAGCCTTAGGGATACTACCTTCTACCATATCAAAAATTTTTACATCTCTATAATAATTTTCATCACCAAATGTTAGGTCTAATAGAGTATCTTTTTCAGTATCTAAACATTCACTAGCCTCATACTTTTCTGTGATTGCATAATTTGAAAACTTAAAATTATTTCTTAAAGAGTTTACTTGTTTTTCATTTAATCCACTATACTCAACTTCATAATTCCCACTAATTCTTTTCTCAACTTCCATAGCATTATGCTGAAAACTAAGAGTAAAAGTTCCTATAGCTGAAAATAGTGAAACTGCAAGAACTATCCCTATAATAGTTAGGATAGTTCTCTTTTTATTCTGTTTTAAATATCTAAAGGTAATTTGCCTATAATTATTCATGCCTTACCACCTCATCACTTTTTATTTTTCCATCTTCTATGCTTATAACCCTATTTGCCATATTTGCTATATTTAAGTCATGAGTTATAACTATTAATGTCTGATTGTATTTTTTAGCAGAATATTTTAAAAGCTCTATTATTTCTTTTGAATTTTTTGAATCTAAATTTCCTGTTGGCTCATCTGCTAATAATATTTGTGGCTTATTAGCTAAGGCTCTTCCTATTGAAACCCTTTGTTGTTGTCCGCCTGATAATTCTGATGGAAGATGATTTTTTCTTTTTTTCATATCAAGTATTTCTAAAAGTTCTTCTATATAATCTTTGTCTATCTTTTTATCATCTAAAAGTATTGGCATCTCTATGTTTTCTTCTGCTGTTAAAACAGGTATTAGATTATAAAACTGAAATATAAACCCTATCTTTCTTCTTCTTAAAACTGAAAGCTGTTTTTCTTTTAGTGAATACATATCAACATCCTCAAAAATAACATTTCCATCAGTTGGTCTATCTACTCCCCCTAAAATGTGTAAAAGCGTACTTTTACCAGAACCAGATGGTCCTACTATTGCAATAAATTCATTCTTATTTATTGTAAGATTTATGTCTTTTAAGGCTTCAACCTTTGTTTCACCTTTTCCATATACTTTTGAAACATTTTTAACTTCTAATAATTTCATAAAAAATTCCTCCTAAATTATGTTAAGTTCTTAAAATCTTAGATTTATTGTTCTATCTGTTTATATAATTTCAAAACATATTCTTTAATTTTATCTTTTCTGCGTTTTAAATTGCTATATTATCTTTGATTTATGTTTTTTCTAATCTCTAAAATGAAAATTTAATCCTTAAACTTTTCAAATTATTTTTTAATCATTACAATTTTAATTTTAAAGCCTTTTTATTACAATTTCATAAAAACAATTATTACAATTTTGTAATAAACCTAATTTTTAATAGGAGTTATATAAAGTATATTTTTTAAAAAGCATTTTAGTTTTATGTTATCTGTATTTTTAATTATGAATTTAATATTTTAACATAGACATTTTAAAAAAATTTACTTTAAATGCTTTAGAAATTTTAATTTATAATTTAAAAAACAACTTCTATTTATGTAATTATTAAAATTTTTAATTGTAATAATTCATTACATTCATTTATCATATTTATAAATGCAAATTACAAATTCAACTTAGGAGAAAAAAAATGAGCTTTATTCAAAACATGGACTTAAATATTACTAATTTTATATTTTCTCATTTACACAATAATATTTTAGATTTTTTAATGCCTATATTCTCAAAACTTAATAATGGTGGGTTTATATGGATTTTAATTTCACTTATTTTAATATGTAATAAAAAATATAGGACAATTGGACTTTTAACACTTATAGCCGTTCTTGTAGATTACTTAATTGGAGAATTTACAATTAAAAATATAATTCAAAGAGCAAGACCTTTTATAAGTCATGATACTATAAAACTTATAATAACCGCTCCAAAAGGGTATTCTTTTCCTTCTGGACATTCTGGAAGCTCTTTTGCAGCAGCCACTATTCTTTCAATTTATTTTAAAAAGGTAAGATACTTCTTTTTCATATTTGCTTTTTTAATAGCCTTTTCTAGAGTTTATTTAGGAGTTCATTATTTTACAGATGTGTTTGTTGGTTCTATATTAGGAATTATAATTGCTCTAGCAGTAAATTTTATTTACAAAAAGTATATATGTTGTAAAACCTATAATTAAACTTTTCAATATTAAGGGGCTGTATCAAATTGCTTAAAAATCAATTTGATACAACCCCTTTTTTTCTATGCTTTCTTAAAACTTAAAAGTTTTTATATATAAATATTAAACTTTTATACTATTAAGTCGATTATAAAAAATGGATATTTGTAATGTAAAAAAATATTTTACATCAATATAAAATATAGGAGGTTTACCTATGAAATTAAACTTTAAATTAAAAGGATTAAAAGTAAAGCTTTTAGTTTCTATTCTTCCATTTGTACTACTTTCATGTGTTATATTATCTGGTATAAATTATTATAATTCTAGAAAAGCTTTAGCAATTAATAGCAGTAATTTAATGCTGTCTATAAGTAAATTAGCTGCTGAAAAAGTTAATTCACAAATAAATTCGACTTTAGCAAGATTAGATTATATATCACAAATAAAAAATATTCAAAATCCAAATACACCTTTAGAAGAAAAAGTATCTGTTTTAAAAAATTATATAAATAGTAAACATATATGGATTCGCTTAGGTATAGCATCTACTAATGGTGATACAATTTATACTGATGGATTTACTGAAAATCTTTCAAATGCAAACTATTTTAAAAAAAGCTTAAATGGTCAAAATTCAATTTCTAATGTAATGAAAAGTACTTTTAATGATCAATTAATAATTGCTTGTTGTTCTCCTATACAAGATTCTGCTGGTAACGTTATAGGTGTTATAATTGGTAGTAGACCTTTTGAAGATTTAAGTTCTATGATTAAAGATGTAAATTTGTTAAATACCGGTTATGCTTACATATTAGATGAAAAAGGACATCCAATAGCACATAAAGATCTTAATGTATTAGAAAAAAACTATAATCCAATAAAGAATGTAAATTTAAAAGATCCTGGTTCTATAGCATTAAAAGAACTTAGTGAAAAAATGGTTAAGGGTGAAAAAGGAATAGGTCAATATACTTTTAAAGGTGTTGACAAATATCTTTCCTATTATCCTATAGAATCAACTAAATGGTCTCTAGGAGTTTGTGTAAATAAAAACGACATACTTAAAGAGTTGGGTACTTTAGAGGTAACTTCCACTCTTGTATGTTTAATAGTTTCAGTAATTTTAACTTTAATATTATTAATAGTAAGTCAAAAAATTACTAAGGGATTACGAGTTGCTGAAAATCATATGTATCATTTAGCATCAGGAGATTTTTCTATTAATTTTGATTCTAATTTGTTAAAAGGTAATGATGAAATTGCTTCTATTTTTAAAACTCTAAATAAGACTGAAAATTCTATAGGAGATATTGTTAAAGTAGTTAAAAGTTCTGCTAATGAAGTTGAAAAAAATTCAGTTAGCCTTGCTTCAATTTCTGAAGAATTGTCAGCATTAACATCTAATATATCTGACGCTATAAATGAAGTTGCTAACGGCACTATGAAGCAATCTTCAGATTTAACTTCAATTATAGGTAAACTAGACAATTTTGGTGAGCAAATCAATACTACTCATGACTTTATAAATGAAATAAACAATCTTTCTTTAGACATAAATAAAAATTCAAAAATAAATAAAGAAGATATGACCGAATTAATAAATTCTATAAATACTTTTAATGAAAACTTTAATAGTTTTGCTAAAGGTATTAATGATATGAACTCTGATATTAAAAAAGTTAATGAAATTACTGATTTAATAAATGATATTTCAGAGCAAACAAATCTTTTAGCTTTAAATGCAGCTATTGAAGCAGCTAGAGCTGGTGAGAGCGGTAAAGGATTTGCAGTAGTTGCTGATGAAATAAGAAAATTAGCAGAACAAAGTAGAGAATCATCTCAAAGTATATACTTAATAATATCAAATTTATTAAATAATATAAAAAACATAGTAACTGAAACAGGTACTATGAGTTCTGATTTAATTTCACAAAAAAATTCGGTAGAAAAATCAATTCACTCATTTACCGATATATCAATTTCTTTAGAAGAAATTTTACCTAGAATAAATATGGCTAGTTCATATTTTGAAGAAATACATGAGAACAAAGAAAAAATATTATCAACTATAGAAGAGCTATCTTCTATTTCTGAAGAGATTTCAGCTTCAACAGAAGAGATTTCAGCTTCATCTGAAGAATTAAATAGATCTAGTTCGGAAGTAGCTAAAAGTGCTTTTACGCTTTCTAAAGAAACAGAATCTATGATTAGTGAAGTTAATAAATTTAAAGTAAAAGAATAAATTTAAGGGATATAAGTAGTTTTAATCTTACTTATAGAGAATATCGATAGATTTGTGTAATTTATAATTTTGTTATTAAATATTACTGGAAATTAAAAGCTCCAGTAATATTT
>JANZXU010002189.1:0-20822 GCA_027576215.1 Amissidens hainesi | reverse complement strand
AAATAGCTATTCAAGTTAACGGAAAAATTAAAGCTAAAATTAATGTAGCTTCAGACCTTGATGAAGAAGGTATAAAAACAGTTTCATTAGAAAATGATTCTGTTAAAGCCTCAACTGAAGGAAAAAATATAATTAAAGTTATAGTTATAAAAGGTAGACTTGTTAATATAGTTGTTAAATAATATTTCTAAAATTATTGTAGGAGAGCGATTTTTCACTCTCCTATTTTATAAAATATCCTTAAATTTATTTAAAACATTCTTAACCTTTTTTTCATCTAACTTTTTAAAATTATCTAGCAATTTCGAGTCTTTTAAGTTCCCAAATAAATCTCTAGCCATATTCATCCAATGTTCTGGAACATAAATCCATATCAAATCTTCCATTGAACAACTTAATAAGAAATGTTCTACTCCCCAAAAGCTATATTCATTTATTTCATGAATTTTATTGAATTTTATATAATCATCTACAACCTTTTCTGTTAATTTATAATTATATATATCTACGTAAAAACAATCAAAACTCTCCCTTTTAGCTTTAAAAGCATCCCCACATATTATTTTTAGCTTTTTATTTTCCTCAAAATTATCTTTATAAAGTTTTATTATATCTTCATTTATTTCATAAACTATTATTTCTTCAACATTATCTTTTTCTAAAATTTCTTGAACAAAATAACCTAGTCCAAGACCTACTATTCCAACTTTTCCATATACCCACTTAATAGCCTCATAAGAACCTTGAACTTCGTGTGGTGATATTCTCATAAGTAATTCATCTTTTTGTTTTAATTCTATAGTTTTAGTATTTTCTTTTATATACATTTCTATTGTATATCCATCTAAATTACTTTTTTCTTTTTTTATTATTGAAATTTCACTTAATTTATTCTCTTTTATTAAATTATTATATTTATATATTTTTTGTTTGTAAAAATCTTTATCAAAAGCTAACATATTAAACTTATAGAAAGGCTATGAAAAAATAAAAGCTTATATAATATAAAAAAACACTTTCAATAATTTTATTATATGTTTATATAAATTTTTATTTAAGCACACCTTCCTTTTCCTTTCTTGATTTTATTAATCTCAATTATTTTACGCTTTTCATCATAAATTTTATCGTATGCATAATAATAAGTTTTAATAATATTTTTAAATTTTAAACTATAAATGTAATTTTATTAAAAATACCATCTAATAAAATTACATTTATAGTTTATATATATGTTCTAAAAATAAAATTACATTTTAAAATCTATATGCATGATAATTTTAATTCAAAAGTCCTATGATTTTAGATGTAAAATCTTTATTAGAATTTATATATTATAAAAATAGAAAAGGAGTTAAATTTACAGAATATTTATAATTTTATGGCGTGTTTTATTCCCTTATGTTTGTTATGAATAAATGCTCCATAGTTAAATACCTGTATAAATTTGCACACCTAAATTTTCTAAAACTAAATGTATATCGTTACTTACTGAGTAACCATCTCCACCACTTCCCATATGCATACCCACTATTTCATTATTCTTATTTATTATTGGTGCCCCTGAATCCCCTGGTTCTGTCTCAATTTGTATTAATAATTGGTCTTGAAAAAAAGCTTTTTTCTTTAACCAATCTATATTTACAGTAATTGTAACTCCTAAGCTTATAATAGAACCTTCGGTTAGTCCAGTAGTAGCACCACTTTTTTTAACTTTAATATCTTTTTCGGCTTTACCTACTCCTTTTATTGGAAAATCAATTCCTAAAATTTTATTAGAAACTAATTGAGGATTTGCTAGCCTAGCAATAGCACAATCTACTTGATTAACAGGTTTATTATTATCTTCAATAAAATATATTTTTATATAAGTTTCTAAACCTGCAATAGCATCATCTGGATATTTACCATTAAATCGACCACTTGGTTGTAAAAAAGCACTTCCGATAGGATATATATTATAATTAGCTAACACATGATTACTACTTAATATATAATAAAACTCTGTTTGTTGGTTATTTATATTAATAATTTTTTTAACAATACAACAAATAGTCCCATATGAATTTAACCCAGCTGCCCCTATATTTCCGCCTCCTTGTAAAGGTCTTAATTTTTGAGTAAATTTAGTTCCTTTTTCTAAAATAATTTTTCCAACTTGAATAACATCTGTTTTTATACCCATATAAGTTTTTGGAATAATATTATTGCTATTTAAATTTTTTAAATCATCTTTTCGTTCTACTAATACATGAATACAGGGTTCTAAAGTATTTATATTATTAATATGCTTACACCCATAACCAATTCCAACGACATTTTGTAAGCTTAATAAATACTTATAATAATTGTGAGATATATCTAAAATTTTATTTTTTAAATCATACATTTTAATACCATAATATTATTGGTCGTTATATTAAAATATGATTTAAGTTAACTTATTGCTATATTTAATTAGAGAATACAGAAGATACATATATTTTAAATTGTATGCATTATTTAAAATTAATAGTAAACGAAGCGTATTAATCACTATGTGTTAGAACTTGGTATTTTACGTTTAATATTTGTTGAATGTTACTATATATCAACTCATAAAATATAATATTTGATAATAATGAGGATATAATCATGTGTGTGATAAAAAAATATATTATTGATATTTCAACTAATCATTATAAATATTTAATGAGTTTAAAAAATGTCATTGGTGTTGGATTGGGAACTAAATGGATTAATGGTATAGACACATTAGAACCCTGTATTCATGTATTAGTTAAAAATAAAGTAGACTATAAATTTATATCTAAGAATAATTTAATTCCTAATTTTTATATGGGGATTAAAACTGATGTAATTAATATTGGTAATATCCATGCTCAATCTTTGACATTTGAAAAGATTAGGCCTTTACAAGGTGGGTGTGCAATTGGTGTACTTAAAGGAAATCGTACGGGTACATTAGGATGTATTGTATCAAAATTTATAGACAATAGAAAAAATTTTTATATATTAACTAATAATCATGTTTTATCAAAGCCTAATGAAATTCCTATAGGGAGTATTATTGTTCAACCTAGTCATGAGTTTGGTGGGACTAAACCAACTAATATTGTCGCAAGTATGAGTACATTTATTCCCATTAACATGATTGAAGAAAATAAAAAAGATGTTAATTATGTAGACTGTGCTATTGCTAAAGTGCTTTCTCCGTCATTAATAACAAATGAAATTTTATTAACAGATGAAATTATAGATAAAGTAACAATAACTGGAGTTGCTGATGCAACCATGGGTATGAATATAAAAAAAACAGGGTTTATGACAGGTACTACAAAAGGCTATGTTTTTACTACAAATGCAGTCGCTGAAATTGGTTTTGAAAAAAATACTTTAAAAGCTTTATTTAAAGATCAAATAATAATAAAAATTAAAACAGAACCTGGTGATTCTGGTAGTGTTATGATAAATGATAATAATCAAATTGTAGGTCTTCATACTTCTGGTACTGGTAATGGATTTTCAGTAAGTAATAATATTCATAATGTATTAAAAGCATTAGATATAGAAGTTTTCACTGGATAACTAAACATAAGATTTACACAAACTTGTTTATAGGATTTTATAAACTTACTTTAAGATAATTTTTAGCCTAGGACTTTTATAAAAAATTAATCTCTAAATGTGTCCAACTAGAGATTAATTTTTATTCTTAATCATAATTATCCCAACCCAGTAATTTTCGTTCTAAAGTTGGATAATCATATTTTCGTTCATCAAAATTTTTAAATTTTAAATCTTTAGGTTTATTATAATTTTTTTGTTCTTGTTGATGCTCTAAAGTGTTTTTAATATATGTACTCTCTTTTTTATTTTCAAAATATTTTCTTTGGTCTTTGTCTGTAATAATAAAATCTATACTTACAACTTTTCTATTAATTTTATTTTCTTTAAATTCTATATTCATTAAACCTTTTTCATTTAATTCCTTAATAGATGATGTAATTATTCTTCTTTTAAAATCTCTATATATAGGGTATTTATCTTCTAACATCATTAACTCTTTTAATTCTTGTATTGTGTAATTTATTACTAATTTAGTATTGCTCCAAAGTCGTAAAAGCTCATACATCCTTTGACTATAATAACTTTTAAAGCTAAAAAATGTTTGTAAGTTTACAGGAGTATAACCTTTCAAATAATCAAAAAGTAAGTCATAAAGTTTCTTATTTGCATATATTTCAAAAGTATTAGTCTCTTTATTGAATCCAAAATCATTAATAAACCCATAATTATGCCATTTGTTAGCAGTTATAATCCATATATCTCCTTTTCGCAACTTTAATAAAACATCGCTAATTGCTTTTTCTGTTTTATGTTTTGAACTCTTAAATAGTTCTTCAAATTTTGATTTAGGAATATGTGCAACTAAAGTTGAATTATCTTCTTTTTGTAAATTAAATAATATTAATTGAAAAATTTTATTTTCATTTGCATGTAAATCATACCTAGCTTTAATTAAAATATTATTTTTCATTAATATTTCTTTTTTTATATTTTCCATATGTAGCCACCTCATTTATATAATATTATATATTTATAATATTCAGTGTCAATATTTCTTTTTGTCACATCTAGCTTTCTTTTTGTCACATCTAGCTTTCTTTTTGTCACATCTAGCTTTCTTTTTGTCACATTTCAAACGTATAAACCCAGTTATAATGCGACTTTAGGAGGTGTCTAAATACTATTAAATACTATATATAAATACTATTAAATACTATAAAGAGAAAAAACTATCTAGTTGATACAATATTTTTAAAACTTTTAACAAATAAAGTTATGTTAATTTACTTTATTATGGTTAATTAATGAAATATTTGGTATGCTTAAATAAATAATGCTTTAACAAACGTAAGTAAAAAAGGTATAGAGAAAAATATATAATTCACACAAAAGAGGAGAAGTAAATGACATCAACTAAAAGAAACATAATAAACGGAATATTAGTATTAGCTATAATAGGGCTTATAATAATCGGTAGATTTTTTAAATTTATAAATTTAAATTTAACTATGACTTTTGTTTATGGTATTTTAAGTATTCAACAATTAGTTTGGGCTTATTATTATCATAAAAATAATCAAAAGAAAAAAGCTATTCAAGGCATAATATGTAGTATTTTATTTATCATTATGGATATATATTTTTTTATAAAATTTTAAAATTATAATGTTTATATAACTTTTTTAATTAGTGCATATAAAGGAGGTGAATGGAGTGATAAGCATTAAAAGATTTTTGAAAATATTACCTATAAAACTTTTTTCAATAGTCATAATAGGATTTATTTTAAGTTTAATTTCTGGGAAATATTCAATTCTATTCACAAGCTTTCTTTTTTATGTTGCTAGTCTAGTGGGTTCTACACTAAATAAAATCTATGTAAAAAAACAAAATTAATTTTAAATATAACATGAGGTAATTAGTCTGCTTGATAATTTTATTTTTAAATTATCAAGCAGATTTAATTTATTTTACTCCTAGTATGGTAAAATTTAGTTATAAATGCTTGATAGAATTTTTAAATGTTATAGGAGTAATAATGTGAAAAAAATAATATTTATTTTATTTACTTTGCAAATTTTTATTACATCTATGTTTGGCATGAAATTAATCGAGAATGTTAAATTTAACGATACTTTTAATAATAATTCAACAGATATTATGATTAGTATTGATGGGATAAATAACATTAATGATTTTGGTAGTAGGCTTTTTAATATAGCAGAAAAAAATAATGTTTATATATCTAGAAAAGTTTATACAAAAGAAAATAGGCTATTAGTTTATACAACAGATTATACTTTGAATAATAAAATAGACCTTAAAAAAGGTACTTTTCCAAGTACAGATAAGGATGACTATATAGCAGACAAGCAATATGATAGTAACAAACAAGTTGGTTTAACTGAAAAGTTATCTAAAGACAATGACGTAATTATTCAAGGAATGAATAACATTGATAAGTTCGGTATATATGGCTTATATAGCATTTCAAGCACGGATAGCACAGTAGTTAATAATGTTATAGAGGAAATCTTAAATATTAATAATGATATTTTAGTAGTAAATATTATGGGAACTAATAATAACCCAAGCATTATAACTGCACTATTAAATGGTTCAATCTATTCCCTTTCAAACAATATACTGACTTTAATTGTTTTACCTTGCGTAATTTTAAGCATATTATTATTGTTCGTATTTTACGCAAATAAACTTATGAAATCATCTTATATATACAAAGCACATGGCTACAGCAGTAGTAAAATAAGCTTTAAGTTTACATCAAAAATTATAATAGCCCTATGTTTATCAGCTAGTTTTTCTTTTGTTATTCTAGCTTTTTTTAATATTCTATTTTTTGATGTAAAGATGAAAATATTATTATATGTATTATTAATACCAACAATTATATTTATTTTTATTTATAGTTTATATTTTTATCTATTATTATATTTTGCTATAAGAAAGCAAGATTTTATGAGGATATTAAAGGGAAAACAAAGCTATAAGGCTGTTACTTTCATTCAATATTTTACGAAGTTCGTATTTACAATAGTATTTTTTGTTTTGCTAGTTAACACAGTAAATATATATGAATTAGTAAATCTTAAATTAAATAATTTATCAGTTTGGATGAAGACACAAAATATTTATCAAACAAATTTAAATGCTTCAGCAAAAGACTTTAAAATAGAATTACAAAATGCAAAAAAAATTAAAGATGTTATGAATGGGATAATTAAAGAATATAATGGATTTATTTGCAATGTAGAAAACTATGAAAAAATTGGTGATAAGTATGTTCATGAATTAAATGAAACTCATGGCTCTCCTATACAGGCTAGTCCTGGGGGAACTGTAATAACTGTTAGTGAAAATTATTTTAATTTCAATCCTATTAAAGGAATAGATAATAAATCTATTAAAGACCAAATGGTTTATGACGATAAGGTTTTAAATATTCTTGTTCCAATAGATAGAAAAAAATATGAAAGCTCTATAAAAGAGGCATTTAGAAATCATTTTTGGTTTGAAAAAGTTGATGTAGATAATATATATAATGAAAAATTAGATAAACCACTTAATAACATGAAAAAAGAAGAACTCGACATTAATATTATATATGTTGAAAATAATCAAGGCTATTTTACTTTTAACCAAAACATTGAGCCAGATTCTAAAAATACAATCTTTGATCCAATAGTTGAAATATATACGGGAAATATTCATGATAGCTTTGCA
Organism: Amissidens hainesi; assembly: GCA_027576215.1. Classification (NCBI taxonomy): domain Eukaryota; kingdom Metazoa; phylum Chordata; class Actinopteri; order Siluriformes; family Ariidae; genus Amissidens; species Amissidens hainesi. Next base: position 13,508 of record JANZXU010002189.1, on the reverse strand, counting down.
TTATCTGCTTATTCCTCAAATTTTTACTTCTATAGCGACAAAGTTAATCCCTTTGATGCTATATCACCTATTTTAATAAAAAACAAAGCTACGAGTCTAACAAACAATATAACAGCACTATATGATGAGTATGGTAATGAGATTAATACCCTTAAAGATATTAAAAATAATTTGACTGTACTTATTATAGTTATATTTATTGCAAATATCGCCGTTCTTTATGGTGTTATGTCTCTTCACTATGAGAAAAATAAATATAAACTTTATTTGCAAACTATATTTGGCTATACTTTCTTAAAGAAAAATAAATATATTATATTGGTACTAGCAATAATTACATCTTTTCCAATGATTTATTTTTTATTTTCTATGAATATTATATTTTTCTTATGTACCTTGGGGTATTTAGCTTTTGAGTATTTTATTATTTTTTTATTAGATTACATCTTAGGAAAGAAATCTTTTAATTCTATAATAAAGGGGGAACATTAATATGATTAAGTTAGATAATATAAGTAAATCCTTTGGGGATAGAAAGATTATTGATAAATTTTCTTTAGAGATAGATGAAGGCGTAATGCTTAGTATTATAGGCGAAAGTGGGAAAGGTAAAACTACACTTTTAAATTTAATAAGCCTTTTAGAAAAGCCAGATAGTGGAACTATAACAATTGATGGTGTTTCAAAGTTTAATAAAAATAATACTATGTTTATGAGAAGAAATGTTATCGGAAATTTATTTCAAAATTATGCTCTTCTTGAAAATGAAAGTGTTAAAGAAAACTTACTAATGGCTTTAGAATATAAAAAAGTTCAAAATAAAAAAGATGCAATAGATAAAGCATTAAAAAAAGTTAATTTAGCTGGATTTGAAAAGAAAAAAATCTATGAATTAAGCGGAGGAGAGCAACAAAGAGTTGCCATTGCAAGGCTATATTTACAGGATGTAAAATATATTTTTGCTGATGAACCTACTGGAAATTTAGATGAAAAAAATAAGAAAATTATTTTTAATTTGCTAAGAGAATTATGTAATAATGGGAAAACCGTAGTATTTGTAACTCATGATTATGAATTAGCAAAACAAGCTGATGAAATGATTATTTTATAAATTTTAAAATCAAAAATAATAAAAAATAGGGATGTAGTTAGATTTGTGTAAAATCAATTTATCTATATCTCCTTAATATATATGGTAATAATCTATATATGGAAAATACCCTAAGTTAAAAATTAGCTTAGGGTATTTTAAAAAAAATTTTAGATTTGAATTAAACCATTTTTAGTTATTCTAAAACTTTTATTAGTTCCAGTTAAACTATATTTATCAGCAGTTGGATATGGAGCATCTGATATCTCAACTTTATCGCCCTCTTTATAAATTAACTCTACAATATCGCCATATTCAAATGGCTTTTCTAGTAAATCTCTTGTTATTTCTTGTCCTTGCATATTTCCTTCTATGGAAGCATGATATTTTTCTTCTAAGTTTGAATTTTTTACTACAATTCTAAAATATTCTTGCCCTCTATAAGCTGGATTTGTAAATTCTAATGTAGGCATATGAGCTAAAAGAGTGTTAGATAAAATATCAAAGCCAATATTAAATATTACAGTTCTATGTGGTGAGTTTAATGAAATTAGAGACGGTAAAATATATGGTATTATACCATCTTTAGTTATCTTAAAAGTATGCTCTGATAAAGAACGCATATCATAAATATTTCCCATGTTAGGATAATTAATTAAAAGAGAAGGGTTTCTATATGTTGTGTAATCAAGCTTTATTAAATCACCTATTTTAAAGCTTTGATTATTTAATTTAGATGCAAAATCCATGCCGTTTTTATTTATTTTAAGAGTGCCTTTAGCTTTAATAATACGTCCATTGTTATTTGTTAATGAAAAACTTATGTCTAATTCATTATATAAATTTGTGGTTGAGGTAACTTTTAATAATTTTTTATCTGAGTCAAAGGTAATTCTAGATATTTCTTTTCTAGGGAAATTTACAGAATCATAAAAAACAAACTCATTAGGAATGTTAATTTGAGTGTTTAAGTCTATTTTATGAGCAAATAAAAACATTTGAATATTTTTATATATTCTATTAGGATTTAATACATCTAAGAAGACATTTTCTATAAAAGTATAAACACCATACTTATCTTTTTTAGGGTCTACATCTTCATCTAAAACTATATAATTACTAAAATTGTTTTCAAATTTAATTGAATGAGGGGTTAGAGAGTCGTTACTCACATAAATTATTTTTTCATAAATTACTCCAAACACTAAAAGCATTTTTCCAGTTGAGTTTAAACCTTCTATACTTTGAATATCTTTTTTAGGAACTTCTATTATTTTGCTTGAAGTTATTTTTATATCTAGATAGGTTTTAATTATGTTTTGTATACTAGGCTTATTAGAGTCAATAGTTAATATCTTAGAAATATTTGTTTCACTCCAAGACTCATCTTCAAATTCACCTATTTTTTCGTTAAATTCTTCTAAATCACAAAGACCTATTATTTCATGATTATTATTTAAAGAGCATTTGCACTTCATAATATTCTCCATTTATTTATTGTTCCCAAAAGTCTCCTTTTGCTATTATATAATATTCATATTTTGGAAAATATGTTATTAACGAAAGGACTTAACTTAGATAGAACTTTTTTTATAAATAAAGCTCTACATCTAAGGCTTTTAAAACTAAATTAATATCGTTAAATGTAGAAGTTCCTGTTGAGCTATTGCCACTCATAAGAAGCCCTAAAATTTCATTTTGTTTATTTAAAAGTGGAGCACCTGAATCTCCTTTAACAGTAGAAATCCTAGCTACAATTTGTTTTTTAAAAAGAGCAAAATTTTTCCCAATAATAGAAGTTGTAGTTGCACCTATGGTTTTAATAGTTCCGTTAGTTAATCCAGTCATTTTACCAACCTTAAGCACTGGGAGTCCTACGGATAATTTTCCAATTCCTTTTAATTTTCCAATTATTCCAATATAGCTTGAAACTAAAGATTCATCAATTTTACCGATTGCACAATCAACATAATTAGTAGGTGCGTAAAATGCATTTTCTTTTTTTATTCTAATAAATTTAGATAACACGCCTATAGTATCTTTTAATGTACCACCATCAGTATCGCTTGGTTGGATTATCTTAGCACCTATTGGAATTTTATTACTACCTGCAAGAACGTGATTGTTGCCTAAAATAAAAAATTCAATTCCGTTTTTAGTTCTCTTCTTAACAATACATGTTATAGTGCCTGATTTAAATTTACCATCATCACCTTGACTACCAACACTATATCCCCCTTGAAGTGGTCTAACTTTTGATTTTAAGTCATCTGAAGAGAAAGCTTCCATAATTCCAGTTTCTATAACATCTGTTTTAATGCCCATATATTTTTTAGGGATTATATTCTTATAGGTTAAATAGTTAGAGCTTACTTTTTTTTCAACTAAAACATGTAGGCAAGGCTCTAAAGTCTCAACTTCATTAATATGCTTAAAGCCTAATCCTACTCCTATAACATTTTCAAGGTGCATTAAATATTGATATTTATTATGGGCAATATCTTTAATATTGTTTTCTAAAATACTCATTTAAAAACCTAAACATAAAATTAATACACATTAAAATATGCTATTAAATTACATTTTGATTATGAATGCTACAAAATATATAAAAATTTAATTTTAATTGTATCAACTTACATAAGTAATTCTTAAGATATTTTATATAGACTGTTCTAATTGTTTTATTAGAGCAATTAAATTTACTATGATTTTGTTATGTTGTTATAAAAAAGAGCTTAAATTTACTATGATAAGGAGATTTTTTTTATGAAAATAGAAGATAAAATTCTTAAAATTTCGTATAGCTATTATCGTTATTTATTAAGTTTAAATAATGTTATAGGAGTAGGTCTTGGTCATAAGTGGATTAATGGAATAAACACTTTTGAACCTTGCCTACATGTATTAGTTAAAAACAAAATAGATAATCAGTATTTATCTAGTAAAGATATAATTCCTAAAACTTATATGGGAATTAAAACAGATGTTATAGATTTAGAGTTTTCAGAAATAGATACAATGCCTTTTAATAAAGATTTAGATAAAAAAATAAGACCTATACAAGGTGGATATTCAATGAGTTCTTTCAATAAAGATTTTGTAATTGGAAGTGGAACTATTACTTGTATTGTTAAAAGGAAAAACTTTTTAACAACTGATTTTTTTATACTAGGGAATTATCATGTTATGGTAAAAAATAAAGAGAAACTTAATATAATGCAACCATCTATAAGTGGTGGTGGAAAGGTTTCTGATAAAGTAGGAGTTGTATCAGACTTTATTCCTATAAAATCTGATAGTTCGATTGCATCACACAGTAATTCTGTAGATTGTGCAATAGCTAAAATAAGTAAATCCATGGCATCAAATATGATAGGCTTAGTTGGTAAAATTACTGGAGTTGGTGAAGTTTCTCTTGACCTTAAAGTTAAAAAAGTTGGTAAAACTACTGGATTAACTGAAGGAACAATTAGAAGCATAGGTGCAACTATTAAAGCTACGGTTGATGGGTCAAAAGCAACTTTTAAAAATCAAATAGTAGCATCAACAAGTAGTGCTCCTGGAGACTCTGGTTCAGCATTATTAAATGAGAAAAATGAAATAATTGGACTATTGATGGGAGAAAATACGCAAGGAAAATCTAGCTTTAATGATATTAAAAATGTTTTTAATTTTCTTAAAGTAGAAATAGTTTAAATTTAAGTAACCTATTGCATATAGCACTCTTAATATATATATTGAGGTGATATTTATGAGTTTAAGAAAAGGAAGCTTAATAAGTGGAGATGCTGGTCATAACTGTTCTCCTGATTCAGGTGCTGTTGGGTATAAAAGCGAAGATAAACTCACTAGAGAGGTTTGGAATTTAGTACAAGCAAAGCTTAGAAATTTAGGATATAGTGTAAAGGATTGTACTCCTTGGGGGCAAAGATTTAGTAGTGTAAATAGTTCTTTAAGTTATAGAGTTAATCAAGCTAATAGAAGTGGTTCTTCTTTACATCTTTGTATTCATTTTAATGCTGGTGGAGGACATGGCGTAGAGTGTTGGATTGCTGGTCGTGGTGGACAGGCAGAAGTATATGCAGGAAAAATATGCTCTGAAATAGCGAAGCTTGGTTATTTTAATAGAGGCATAAAGACAGGAAATTTATATATACCAAGAGCAACAAATATGCCTTGTGTATTAATTGAATGTTCTTTTCTTGATAGTCAAGCTGATATGAATAGATATAATGGAGAAGACTTAGCTAATGCAATAGTTAAGGCTGTTACAGGTTCTTCATCATCAAGTTCAGTTTCAACTTCACCAAAGCCAGAAGATTCAAAACCTCCATCAAATACTACTAACAATGGTACTATTTTTGAAAATGCAAAGATAGTAAATGATTGGTTATATGTAAGAGATAAATGGGGGAATATAATTCCTGGAAGAATAGATATAGGTGATAAAATTCAAGTATTAGATGTATTTTATTCTTCTCAATTAGCCCTTATAAAATATGCTACATCTAATAGTACAAGAATAGAGTATGCAACTAATGCACCTAATTGTATTAGTTATTACTATGAGGGTGAATATAAAAACGGCTCTACTAAAGAAGTAGTTTATGAGGATAGTGGCTTAAAAAATCCTATAGGATATTTATCTCCTTTTGAAAAAGCTACTCCTTTATATAGAAAAGATGGTGTACTTCATATTGTGTATTCAACTGATAAGGGTAAAAATACTAAATCAGGATTTGTAAAATATAATGGTGGTTTTACAAGGTTTTAAACTTTAATATAAAAAATATTATAGATTTATATAATAAAAACTTAGGTTTTTATAAAAAAAGACACGCCTTTTAGGAGGCGTGTCTTAAAGTTTAAAAGGGCATAAAACGTATTCTATTTTTTATATGCAACTAAAAAGCTATTAAAACCTTTTTCTTTTAATTTTTTTTGCATTTCTTCCGCATTTAATTTATCTTTAAAACTTCCAACCACAACTCTATAAAAAATCTCATCATCATTTTCTTCTTGTGCTTCGCTATTTACTATTCTTCTAGCTTCTCCAACCCATTCCCAATCAGAATGTTCTAAGATTCTAGTACCAGTTCTCATGGCTTCTATAACTTTCCCATTTCCACTATATAAAACTACATGATTTGGTTGTCCATTACTAAAACGACTAAATATTAAATCTCCTGGCTGTAAATCAGATTTATCTGTAATTTTAATGCCTTGTTTGATTTGGTCATAGGTAGTTCTGCCTAAGGTTATTCCTACGCTTTTATAAGCATAATAGCAAAGACCAGAACAGTCAAAACCACCTTCTTCAAAGCTTTCTCCTCCATATAAATATGGAGTTCCAATACATTTTCTTGCGTTTTCTATTATTTTATCAACCAAAACTTAATCGCTCCCTATAATTTTAATATTAAGATTAAATTATATAGGCTATTAAATATAATATTCTTATTTTTATAGAAAGGTTAATAATAGTTCTAGTTTTATTTTTTAACGTAAATAAAACTAGAACTATTACCCTCGTATTTTAAGAGTAATATTACCTTGATTTGTTCTAACAACTACCCATAGCTTTTTACTTTTAATATGTTTTTGCAATATATTTGATAAATCAATTACAGCACAAGATACTTTAGGTTCATTAGTTTCTTTAATTGTCTTAGAAGTAGTTGAATATTCAAAATCCTTTATAAAGCTATGTAAGTTAGAGTAATGATAAGAATATATTTTATTATCTGTTAAAATATCTAACTCAAGCTGTGTTATGTTAAAAACAGTTCCTTTGCTCGCTATGTCATTAGTATGCAAGGCAAGAACATAATCTGCACTAAATCCAAGTTTATCAAAATACGAAAGTTTACGAATATGCGCAGAATAATACTCTTGTCTTAGCTTAATAAGCTTTCCAAGGGCTGTAAAAGATACTCTATTAAACCACTCTTCCAATAGCAGTTTTCTTTTTTCTGAGTTCTCGTATTTGAATATATTACCACCTATACCATCCTCTGTATATTTAGTAATAGTACCTATTTGAATATAGTTGTCATTATTAAAATCAACAGATGTAAACCAAGCAAAACTAATTAAATTACTACATAATAAAAAAATAAAAATAATTAAATATTTTTTCTTTAGCATAAACTAAGTTTATTCTCCTAAGTTAAATTTATATTTTAATATTTTAAGTATTTATAGTATTTAACAATAAAAAGAAATTTATAAGCTTTCTCCTAAATATACTTCTACTTTTAGTAATTTTAATATATTATTTATATCATTACATCTAGTTATATCTTTGTTTAAAACAGCTGCTGTGGCCATTCCTATTAATTTATTATCTAATGTTAAAATAGGTGAACCAGAATCTCCAGGCCCACTTTTTAAATTTAAAGATATTTGTTCTTTAAATAATGCTTCTTTACCATTTCCTAAATCAAATATATTTGATAAATGCAATGTATCAACAACACCTTGATTTACACCAGTTGTGCTTCCAGATTTTTTTATTCTCATCCCTAACTCAGCTTTGGCTACACCTGTAATGGTACTAAGACCTAAAACTTTATTGGATATTAAAGATGTATCAATTAATCTAGCAATAGCACAATCTACGATATTTTTAAATTTTATACCAAATTTTATTACTTTTATTGGAATGAAACTATCTAATAATGCAATTATATCAGCTGTTTGTGTTATTGAATCCGTAATAATTGGTTGGATGAGAGCTGAGCCTATAGGTATTTTCCCATAGCGAGCTATCACATGATTATTGCTTAAAAGGTAATAACTATATTGGTTAGATTTATTTATTTTAATCTTTTTTTTAACTATACAACACATTGTACCATATCCTGGTTTTCCCAAAACACCTATAGCATTTCCTGCTTTAAGAGGTCTTGATTTTATATATTGGTTAATAAAAATACTCTTTTTAGCTTCTATAATATCTGTCTTTATTCCCATATAATTTTTAGGTACAATGTTATTTTGAGTTAAGTATTTTGTATCAATTTTGTTGTTTACAAAAACATGAATACAAGGTTCAAAAGTATTTTTACCGTTAATATACTTATAGCCATAACCTACACCATTTACATTGTGTAAATTAAATAAATAATCATAATAATTATTACTTATGTCTTTTATATTTTTTTCTAATTTATCCATATAAATATTCTTTCTTGTATTAATAATCAAATTTAATATATTATTCAAAAGAATAACTTATACCCAATTTATAATCAAAAAAAAAGCTAAACTTAGTATTTAATTATTTATACAGTTCAACTTTTAATTTTTTAAAAACTATATTAATGTCATTAATAAGTGCAGTATCAGAATCACCACCAAAAAGTAACCCTATTATTTCATTTTTATCATTTAAAACAGCGCTTCCAGAATCTCCACGACTATGAAATTGATTTGTAAGAATTTGATTTTCAAAAAATGCAGAACCAAATTCAGTATCAACTTCTAAAGTTGCATCTAAAGATGTAACTTTTCCTTTAGTTAAACCACTTATAAAACCAGTTTTTTTAACAGAGTCATTTAACTTTGCCTTTGAAACCCCTGTTATTTTACCTATTTCTATTATTTTACTAGTTATTAAAGATTTATCATTTACTTCTGCTATTGCACAATCTACAAGATTTGTAGATTTAAATATTCCAAATGAAAATTTAATAGGAACATAAGCACTTAATCGTGCAATTACATCACTTTCAAAACTACCTCCATTTGATTTAGTTGGTTGTATAACTTTGGCTCCTATAGGTATACTATTGTTATCCGCTAAGACATGATTATTGCTTAAAATAAAATACTTTTTCCCAAAAATACCTTTCTTAACTACAATACATCCTAAAGTCCCACTTAATTTTGCCCCCTCTGTATATACTCCACAGCCACACTCTAAAGGTCTATATTTGTTAGGATAAGTACCCTTCAATCCTAATATTTTAGGATTTCCTATTTTAATTACATCAGTTTTAATACCCATATAGGACTTGGGTATTATATTATTAGATGTTAGATAAGTTCTTTCAATTTTATTCTTAACTAAAACTTGAAGACATAATTCATTAGTTTGTATTCCATTAATACATTTATAACCTACTCCAACACCTTTAACATTCTCTAAAGTCATAAGATAATCATAGTGATTATGGGTTATATCTGAAATATTATGTTGTAATACTCTCATTAAAACTTTTCCTTTAAACTAATAATTCATATATTAGATTATGCTAAAAGATATAAATATTATGCTATAAGTAAAATATTGTATTATAGCATGAAGTATTAATTAAAAAGAAAAAATAAAGTGATTTTTAAAATTATTTAAATTTAACAGTAAAAGAATCATATTCTTTATGGTCTAAAATAGTTTTAAAAGTAACATCACCTTTCAAATTTTGTAAAGGTATATCAAGAAAGAAACTTATTAAACTACAATCTGAAATATTTGTTGGTAATTGATATTGTAGTGGATCATTCCAACCATAGTGTTGTAAGTGAATTGCATCAAAATGTGCTCTATTAGTTAATGGAATACTATGTACTATTTTGCCGTTATTTATAATTTCAATTTTGGATTTCCAAATATAAAAAGTATCTCTATAACTTTTAAACATACTTGCAGTATTTATTTGAAATAATAATTTATCTGTTGCTTTTACATGATCTATTTCTTTAACGTTAATTATATCATTGTATTTTCCATACTGCCTGTTTAATATGTAATATCCTTTATCCATTGCAACATCAAGTAACCAGTCTAAATAAACAATTCCTTTATAACTAGTTACATTTGAAAAATCATATAAAACTGTTTTTAATTGCTCTTCTGGTGGGCGAGTTGAATTAGGTATGTGTTTAGGTATTTTACCAATTTGAATATAATTTAAATTATTAGAATCAATAGATGTAAACCAAGCAAAACTAATTAAACTACTAAATAATAATAAACTAAAAAGCAATAAATATTTTTTTTTCTTTATCATAAATTAAGCTTATTCTCCTAAAATAAATTCTTATTATATTGTTCTGTAAAAAAATATATCTTATTCAATTAAAACTTTCTAAATTTATTTGTTAATTTAAACATTGGTTATTTTAACAATAGTTTTTGTTAGTTTATAGTTAACGTAAAACATTTAGAAATAATTCAAATTTTAGATGAAAATATATAATATCCTAATTTTAAAGGATTTAATAGCCTTTATATAGAATTCTAATATTAGAAAACCTTATTATTATTTAATTTATAAAACTTAAATCAAAGTAATATAAAGAAGTCACAAACAAATACAAGATACTATATTTGTTTGTGGAGGTGAATTTATTATGAAAGATAAAAATAAGAAAAAATGTGAAGAACTTTGCAATGTTAAAGAAGATAATAAAAAGCTTTTAGATAAAATAGAAGTTATGGATGAAAATCAATTAGAAAAATTTTTAAACGGGGCAAAAATTGAAAAGGAATTTAAATTTTAAGATATTATTAATTTAAATGATAATTAAATTTTAAAAATTTTTAAAGTCAAAAAAACAAATACAAATTTTTCATTATTAAAGACTTTATATTTGTTTTCGATATAAGTATTAAATAACGTAGAACGTTTTAAAAAGTTTGCTATTTTTTATGTACACTATAAAAAGCCTCTAAACATCAGTATTTAGAGGCTTTTTTTATATAATTAAATTAGTTTAAAAGGAGAGATAGTTTTGGAAATACAGTTAAATTTTTTAAGTATATTTTTTACTTTTATTAATATAGCATTTTATACTTTAATAATCCTTGGAATAGTTAAAGGGTTTAAAATAGCTAAAAGTTTCATAAATAAAATTAATAAAATGGATAAAAAAATAGATACGGTTTTAGAAAAATTAGAAGAATAAAAAATATCAAATTGCTATAAACTGCACATTTACATAGATATATTTAAAATTAATCATAAAAAAGTTATGATTAATTTATTTTTCTATATAATTTTTAAAAACAATTCTGCATTAAAAAATTATATAGAATTTATATATAGGATTAGTTATAAATATAGTAAACATACACATTCAATTCATATAATGATATAAGTAACAATCATATTTTAAGGCTAGATAAATGGATAACTTAAAAGATAAAGTTTTAGATATTTCTCACAATTACTATAAGTATCTTATGAATTTAGAAAATGTTAATGGTGTTGGTTTTGGTTTTAAAATGATTAATGGAATATGGACTAAAGAACCTTGCATACATGTTTTAGTAGAAGAAAAGTTAGATGAAAAATTTTTAACTAAAAATAATATAATACCTAAAACTTATATGGGCATTAAAACTGATGTTATAAAAAGAGGAAAAGTCAAACTTTTATCAGAACTAAATGCTAGTTTAAAACTAAGACCCCTAGAAAGCGGATGTGCAGTAAGTGTTAGATACTTTAGACATGGAAATTTTTATGTTAAAACAGGTACTTTAGGGTGTATTGTAACTAAAAAGAAAAATATATTTCAAAAAGAATATTTTATTTTAAGCAATAATCATGTTTTAGCAGATCTTAATAATGCTCCTATAGGAAGTTCAATTTTTCAACCCAAATATGGAACTGGACAAGAAGAAGAAATTGCACATTTATCAGACTATATAAGAATTAAATTTATAGGCTTAGCTAGTGAGCCATCAAATAATGCAGATGCTGCAATTGCAAAAATAACCAAAAAATCATTAATTTCTAATAAAATATTCGGACAAAAATCTATAAAAGGCACATCTACTCCTAGCTTGAAGTTAAATGTTAAAAAAGTTGGAATGAAAACAGGCTTAACTGCAGGTGAAATTACAACTATGGGAGTAACAGAAAGACTTCAACTTGGTAATAATCTACGTATTAAATTTACAGATGTAATAGTAACAAATTTACATGCTAAACCTGGAGATTCAGGAAGTTGTGTGTTAAATGAAAATAATGAAATTATAGGTCTTATTTTTGCTGGAGGTAAAATAACGACATCGGTACATGATATTAACTATATATTAAAGACGTTAAATGTAAAACTTTATACGGGAAAATAATAATATTTTTTCAAATTTATTAATTAGCAATATAGTAAACAACAGCAGATAATTCATATAATATGAATTATAATAATATTTAAAGGCTATATAAGTGGATAAAATAGAAAATAAAGTTTTAGATGTTTCCCATAACTATTATAAGTACCTCATGAATTTAGCAAATGTTAATGGCATAGGACTTGGATTTAAAATAATTAATGGAGTATGGACTAAGGAGCCCTGCATACATGTTTTAGTAGAAGAAAAATTAGATGAAAAATTTTTAACTAAAAATAATATAATACCTAAAACTTATATGGGCATTAAAACTGATGTTATAAAAAGAGGGAAAGTAAGAACACTACAAGAAGTAAAAGGAGTAAATGAAGGCATCAAACTAAGACCTCTAGTAGGTGGAACCTCCATAGGTGTTAGATATAATCAGACTTTTTTAAATATTACTAGCATAAAAGGTACTTTAGGATGTATTGTAACTAGAAAAAAAAGATTTTTTAGGAAAGATTATTTTATTTTAAGTAATAACCATGTAATAGCAGACGTTAATAATGTGCCTATAGGAACGGCTATTGTACAACCTGAATATAAAAGTGGACTTGAAGAAGAAGTTGCTTATTTATCAGATTATTTAAGAATTAAATTTTCTGGTTACTCGTATCAACCAGTAAATTATGCAGATGCTGCAATTGCAAAAATAACCCAAAAATCATTAATTTCCAATGTAATACTTCAAATAGGATATGTAAACGGCGTTGGCAATGCTAGCGTAGGATTAAATGTTAAAAAATCTGGCATGAGAACTGGCTTAACTGAAGGTAAAGTCATAACTATTGGGGTAACAGAGAAGACTACATTTGATACTGGAAAGAGTGCATTATTTACAGATGTAATCATAGCAGATATGCATGCTAGAACAGGAGATTCTGGAAGTTGTGTATTAAATGATAATAATGAAATCATAGGACTTCTTTTTAGTGGGACTGATACAACGGTATCAATGAATGATATTAACCATGTATTGGAAAATTTAAATGTAAAACTGTAATAGTGCATTTTTAGAGTTAAAATTTTACAGTTAGATATATGACCACCTTAAGCTATTTTTAGCTCTTTAAAAATTTGTTCTAATGTAATTCCATTTTTAACAGAGTTGTATATAGATATTATTTTAGATTTTTTTAAATGATTTTTGATTAGCTTAAACCCTATATTAAAATGATTTGTTCCTTTAGAATTTAAACTACAATAAGCATAGTTTATTAGCATTAATAAGAGATATCTATTTATAGATCTTTCAGATCTTACTTGATATCCATTTAAGCCAAGATTACC